>BLSH010357473.1:534628-549417 GCA_018402905.1 Glandirana rugosa | reverse complement strand
GATACACACATTTTGCAGAACAGTGATATGGGTACTCCCGGCTTATTTATACTTTTTTGACACAGTTTGAAGATGATTTTAGAACAGTTCTATGGCCTCTAATGTTAATTAATACTTTTCAGACCCATTTTGAAGATGATCTCCATTTTTGCATTTTTTATGTTTTTATTTTTTCTTAAATATTTAAAGTTATTTCCCTGTCCCCATTTCTTTGTAGGGCACTTGTCCCACCCTTACCCACATTTTCCTTCCTTTTGCAGACCTCTAGGACCTTCCTGGGCTTTTTTACAGCATTTTTAAGATTTTTCATTAAAATTACCAGAACCCCGGACCCGAACCCGGACTTTTTTTGAAAAGTCCGGGTCCGGGTCCCGGACACCCCACAGTTCGGTACGGACCCGAACTTTACAGTCCGGGTTCGCTCAACTCTATTGGTGAATAGTAAAGAGGTGTAAACTAATACACAGCAATATATCTATTGTACAAAAAAAGGGAAAAAAAATAGGTTAAATCAGGGCTTGACAAATTTGCCTTGAATCTAGGAGCCGGCTAAAAAAGTTAGGAGCCAGTTTTTTATAGCGTAGTGTGGGGTTGTCAGCGCCCGGGGTAAGACAAGTAATTTGCGCCCCTAACCCTAACTTACTCACAGCAGAGCAGCCAGTCAATAACTCCACCATTACATCAGGGTTATAGGCTGGCCAGAAAGAGTGACACTAAAAAATCTTATGGGGGTTTGGAGATAAAAAAAAAAAAAAATCTTATGGGGGAAACTCCTTATTATGCCGAATGCATCGTGACTGCGGCATGTAAAACACCCTCATCTCCTGCCTAATAGAGCTTAAGGGTGGCAAAAACATGTCTCTACTGCACATTATTACCACCCAACTTGCACATCTAAACAAAGCCTTAGTGACATTGTAAATAAAATACAAAAAAGGTGAAAAGTATTCCAGCGCTGCTGATCTTCTGCTGCCTCTTTGCAGCCACCTCCTGCCTACATGTGTGTCCCCCACAGTGACTTTTCATTGCTCTGGTGGGTTTCCAGTCACCATGAAATACTGGAGCCCAGCTGCACATAGAGTGGCAATTGTTGATGGTACACAGGGCTTTATAACAATTTTGTTGCTTAGCATAAAGTTCACGTTTCTCGCCGTGTGACATCATCTTTCATATTATACAAAAAAATAATGGGCCAACTTTACTTTTTAGTTATTTTTTATTCATTAAAAGTGTATTTTTTTCCAAAAAATTGCACTTGAAAGACCGCTGCGCAAATACCATGTGACATAAAATATTGCAGCAACCGCCATTTTATTCTCTAGGGTCTCTGCTAAAAAATAATATATAATGTTTGGGGGTTCCAAGTCATTTTCTAGCAGAAAACACTGGATATTTAATTGTAATCCACTAATGTGAGAGAGGGTTTAGTCTTTAAATGGTTAAACTTTCCTGATAGCCCGGAGATCAATGCTTTGAAAGAAGAAGATACATTGTTTGTTTCTACTTAGAATGAAGAAAAGTAACAAATATCCGCCAAGTTTAACAGCTGTTAGATTAAGCAGAGAACTCTCGGCTCTTTCTGAATCTGACTCGCTGTTTTAACATGGGGAGAGAAGGAACGGCAGTCACTCGCCAGGACGTGATTTCTGGTCGCCATGGCGACCTGGCGCCCGTGGTTTGTCGAGGCCTGGGTTAAATGAAGGAATACAGAGTATAATACTCAAAACATTCATATACAAACCGCAAGACAGACAACACATATGACAAGCATGTATACAGATAAGTGCCAAGAGATGTCCTGATATTTACCAGTGGCTTAGTATGATGACCCCCTGTAGGGGATGGGTCTTCTCCCCTTGTCTCTCTCCCTTGACTAAAACTAATATGGACCTATCACTCATAGACTGGCATAGGGCCATTCTGATTGGTGGAACTATCTTACCCCTCTCCTTCCCCCTGGCCGATCTCATCCAGGTAATATAGAAAAATATTGCGCTATCCTGAAAAATGTGAAAAGAAAGTGAAAAAGGAAAACTAAAGCAGCTAACACAACAAAACTTCCAATTTGTGCAAAAATGTGAACCAAAAAGTGTAGCGCTAAAAGAAACACCATATATATTGCAATATAAATCAATAGTGAATTACAACAAAAATAGTCCAAATAAAGATAATGTGTTCAATCTGATCAAGACATCCGAAATATTAATCGTATATCTTCAACAATTGTAGAAAAATTGCATCATGTGATGTGCACTCCAATCAAATGTGTAAAAGGTACTCTTACCAACGATAAGAGGAAATTGCGCGTGTGTTAATCTCAAAGAGACATCCTCTAGACCTCGCCGTGTGGCTTCAATCCCACCGTCTGCCAGGAACTTCCCGAGGGTCCACAGCCGGATGCCAAACTCCAATAAACGGGTGTAACAATCTGTTAGGTGATTCGACCATCAACCAGGAACTCCTGCAGGTCTCCAGCTAGGTCTCAAACTCCGACACCACCATGCAACAGTATGCCTCCTGTAGCAGATACAGAAACCTGCTGTATACTGCTACAGGAGGCATACTGTTGCATGGTGGTGTCGGAGTTTGAGACCTAGCTGGAGACCTGCAGGAGTTCCTGGTTGATGGTCGAATCACCTAACAGATTGTTACACCCGTTTATTGGAGTTTGGCATCCGGCTGTGGACCCTCGGGAAGTTCCTGGCAGACGGTGGGATTGAAGCCACACGGCGAGGTCTAGAGGATGTTTCTTTGAGATTAACACACGCGCAATTTCCTCTTATCGTTGGTAAGAGTACCTTTTACACATTTGATTGGAGTGCACATCACATGATGCAATTTTTCTACAATTGTTGAAGATATACGATTAATATTTCGGAAGTCTTGATCAGATTGAACACATTATCTTTATTTGGACTATTTTTGTTGTAATTCACTATTGATTTATATTGCAATATATATGGTGTTTCTTTTAGCGCTACACTTTTTGGTTCTCAGATCTCATCCAGGATTGGACAATTTCCCCATCCCCTAGATTTAGCATAACTCTGCTCCTCACTAGCACCTCCTCTCTTGCGGAGAAAATGAATTATGCCAGGTCATCACCTTCTCTTGAATGGGGCATTAGGTATGCAAGGTCATATCCTATACAACTTGTCGATTCCAGAACAGATGGCCATATTATCTGCGTATTAAAGAGTACGTCCTTTGAAGTGGATATAGTGTTAGTTAATGACGGGGGTTCAAAAGGCCTAGTCTAGATAATTACTTTGGCCCCGGATAGTCTGCGATAAGGAACTTAATTTAGGTGTTGTCCTTTCTCGCATATAAGTTTACGACCGGTAAATAGCAGAACAACTCCTGTGGCACACACACGTTTAGCCAAACCTAACATTCCTGCACTTCAAAAGGAACTGGTAAACAGCGTTGATTTTTTCGACTAAAATATTTTCATCAACTAAACTACTCAGTTGACTACTATTGTAGTCAACTGAAATACGACTAAAACTAAAACAATTGAGATGACTAAAATACAGCTAAAACTAAAAGGGCATTAGTCAAAACACTAAAATACCACTAAAACTAAAATGGTATTGTAGTCAAAAAACAATGACTAAAATTAAATTTAAATTTGACATACAAAATGAACACTGCACTACCACATAAGAATATGTAGGGGGCATCTACTAAGCTGCTAAAAAAAAAAAAAAATAAGAAAAAGGCTCTACTAAATCTTGTGGACAGCCTTCCCAGAAGAGTTGACGCTGTTATAGCTGCAAAGGGTGGGCCAACTCAATATTGAACCCTACGGACTAACACTGGGTTGCCATTAGTTCAAGTTCATGTGTGTACAAAAGGCAGATGTCCCAATACTTTTGGTAATATAGTGTATATTACAAGGTGGAGAAAACTGAGAAGACACATTACTCCTACTGAGGAAGCCATGCATACTGTAAGATCAATATAATTTCTAATGTGTATCAAGTCATGATTTCAAGCTGTGCTATAATATGTTGGCTGTCGGACTGTAAAACACAGTCATCTGGAACTAATGATATAATTACAAAAGTGTCCACTGAAATATAATCAAATACTTCAGCCCTCCTACCTCACACCCCTCAGACCTATCAATTGAATGGGGTTGGCTGATTGACACCCTTTAGCAAGTCTATAAAAGCTGCTGTATTTGGCAGCTGAGGCTCTCAATTTTCCATCTGAACTATGCATGCATGTGAAGAGTCATTATTGAGGGCTAGTGCCTTTTTGGATTCAAACTTACGCTTCAAAGAACTAAAGACTAGGCAGACTTTGTTAAATAGTTTTTCACTATAATCCTGTTTTTTTATTATTTTAATGTATTTTAATAGAAATGTTTCTAAAAATTATAGTTCAATGAGGCACACATAGATGGCATTTTAACCCCTTCAGCCCCGGAAGGATTTACCCCCTTCCTGACCAGAGCACTTTTTGCGATTCGGCCCTGCATCGCTTTAACTGACAATTGCACGGTTGTGCGACGTTGTACCCAAATTAGATTGACATTCTTTTTTTCCAACAAATATAGCTTTCTTTTGGTGGTATTTGATCTCTTCTGTGGTTTTTATTTTTTGGGTTATAAAAAAAAAAAGAGCAACAATTTTGAAAAAAAACAAACATTTTTTTACTTTTTGCTATAATACATATAAAAAAAAATATATAAAAAAATTTATTCATCAGTGTTGGTCGATATATATTCTTCTACATATTTTTTGATAAATAAAATCACAAAAAGAGTTTGATTGGTTTGTGCAAAAGTTGCTGCATTTACAAACCATGAAAATTAATTTATGGCATTTTTACTATTTTTTTTTTTTACTGGTAATGGTGGCGATCTGCAATTTTTATCAGGACTGCGATATTGCGACGGACAGATCGGACATTTTTGACACTTTTTTTGGAACCATTGACATTTATACAGCAATTAGATCTAAAAGTAGCCACTGATAACTGTATAAATATCACTGGCAGGTAAGGGGTTAACCTGCAGGGGGCAATCAAGGGGTTAACTGTGTTCCCTCACTATGTTCTAACTGTGTGGGGGCTGGGCTGGCAGGGGCATGACAGATCTAACTGATCCTGATGACAGGGATCAGTAGATCACTGTCATGCCCAGTGACAGAATGGGGAACTGCCATGTTTACATCGGCAGTTCCCCGTTCTTCCTCTGTAGAAGGCAATCATAGGTCGCTGGCGGACATCGATCCGCCCGATCCGCGGCCACACTCACACAGATTGCAGCAGGCATGATATTGTTTATAGATGGTGATCTGCACAGCGTAGCCAACTTGCCGCAGTAAATGTACGCTTGGCGGTCGGCAAGTGGTTAAAGAAGTTAATAAAATGTTAGCTGGCAGACAGCTATATACAATAGGTATGAAGGTATGAGAACAACAGATTTATTTATTTCACAACAATTGCAAATTATGTGGAACACAAATCATTCAACTGTAAGGCCTCATACACACGGACGCTTTTACAGCCGCATTTTTTGAGCTTTTTTTACAGCTTAAAAACACCTCTCCATGTTATTCAATGGCCTCATACACACACAGACGTTTTTGAGCTGTAAGTGGCATAGGCGTTTTTAAGTTTCAATAAAACCCAGGACATGCGCATTCTGAGGCTCCAACGCTAGAGCTGTAAAACGCAGACGCCAGTAAAAAATCAAAAACGAGGCTTAACTTTGTATACACAGCATTAAGCCTCATCAGGTGTTTTTCTGTCTCCATTCAAAATCAATGCTTCCCTATGGGAGCCCATTGATATGAATAGAAGTCACACCAGAAGTCGGATCATGATGATCCGACTTGCGGTGCAACTTGTGTGCTAAGAATCTTGCAGGGGAACCCCCGCGAAAATGAAAGATAAATTTGCGTGAGGCTCCCCGACAAGAGATCGCAGACCCTTTGGTCTAGTATGTATTTTAAGGGGAACCCGCACTCCAAAAAAATGGCGTGTGGTCCCCCCAAAATCCATACCAGACCCTTATCCGAGCTTGCAGCCCTGCAGGGCAGGAGATGGGGGAGTGAGCGAGCGCCCCCTCTCCTGGTCCATACCAGGCCGCATGCCCTCAACATGGAGGGGTGGGTGCTTTGGGGCGGGGGGCCTGAGCCCCCCCCACTCCAAAGCACCTTGTCCCTATGTTGATGAGGACAAGGGCCTCTTCCCGAGAACCCTGACCAGTGGTTGTCGGGGTCTGCGGACGGGGGCTTATTGGAATCTGGAAGCCCCCTTTAACAAGGGGGCCCCCAGATCCTGGCCCCCCACCCTATGTGAATGAGTATGTACCCCTACCCATTCACCTAAAAAAAAGTGTAAAAAAAAAACCACGCTACACAGGTCTTTAAAGTATTTAATTAAATCAGCTCCGGCGTCTTCTCCCTCTCCGGCTCTTCTCCCTCCTTCGGCGTCTTCTTTCTTCTGTCCTTTTGTGGGGTCTTCAGCAAAAAATCCCCCCCACCCCAATCCCTCTTCTAGCACAAATCTTCCTCCCAGTGTAAATCTTTTCCGCATTTCTAGTACAAATTCTCTCCCCCAAATCTCCCTTCCTAGCACAAATCATCTTCCACCCCCTAAATACCCCCTCTCAATACAAATCCTCATCCCAGCAGAATAACGCCACCCCCAAATTGCCTCTCAGCACAACTCCTCTTTCTCCCCCATCCCTCACACAAGCACAAGTCCACTGCCCAGTTCCGTCATAAGTCCTCCCATGCAATTCCCCCTTCCCAGTACAAAACCTTCCCCCAAGCACAAATCTTCCCCCCTTCTAATGTAAATCAATCAACAATACTTTCCAGCTGTCATTTTTTTTTTGTGGGACCTTCCAGAAATAAGAACAAAAGCACTGCAGTTGCGATCTGCAATGGGTATCAATATTAACTTAATGACATACCAAACACAGGTTGCAAATGTAATGCTTTTGCATGCACTGGATTGTATGATACAGTAGTACCACGTGATTCGGTTCCTGTGAGTTTTATAACTTGGTGCGATATGGCAAGATTTCAGTCCATTTAAACGAATGGGCTGAAATTGTGTACTGCACCTGTAACGCATGTGAAAAACACAGGAACGCACAGTGTTTTCCTGTGCGATTCATATTGTGAACTGGCCCTGAGTCCAGGAGCGCAGTGCTGAAAAAACTTCTGCCACCTGGCTCCATTGACTTGCCTGGAAGGGATGCACTAATGTGGGCACCTGGGGCCCCACATCTCTAGCAGGGTGCACAGGGTCCCAGATACCGTGTTTGTCCCCCAGCAGCCAGCATCTTTTTGATTTGGTTGAGGGATTTAATAGGATACTGTATGTCCTAGGGGGCACTATGGGAGGAGAGAGGACTTGTATTGGGGGAGGGAGGGGTCATATTTCATATCCAACCCCCCCAGCACCAGTCCTCTCTCCTCCCAAGGCACCCCCTAGGACATACAGTATCCTGCTAAATCCACCCCCCAATCACCCAATCATTACAAGTATTCATTTTCAGATGTCTCCCTCACGCTCCTTCCTTGAGTTTCCTCTCCCAATCCAAATCCCCCTGACCCCCCCCCCCACAAGTGTCTTGTATAGCGTGTGTGTAATAATCACAGACCTTAGAACAATGCGGAACATGCACAGTGATGTCTCTCCTCCTCCCGGGCTCCTCCAGTACTGTATTCATCAGAGCCGAGGGAGGAGGGGGCGGGCTCAGTCCGCTCTACAGTGTGAAAGGCGGCCGGTGGGCTGGGAGAGATGCCAGGTACAATGCAGAGTGGAGATCGTGGCATGTGGGACACAAAACACCCGCACAAGCTGCAAGGCAGGTGACGCTGGTGCCCACGCGAACGCTCCCCTGCTGGGCAAGTGACTGGCTCAGCTAACTTTTCCGGGACCTACTTCAAATCCTGGAAAAGTGGCTAATCCAAGAGGTATGGGAATTTACCGCCCCATCCACTTTGGCGCCCTCAGGCTGGAGACCGTAGGTACATATTAATTTGGTAAATGTTGCAAATAAATTCCTTTAGTAAATGTAATTGCAGCAAGTAAGTGTAAGCCTCAGAAATTGGCTGCATTGGAAGCAAATAAGGCCTGTACACACGATGCGAAATTCGGATGGGAATTTTCGTATGACGACTTATCGTCCGAAATTCTTAACGTTAGAATGGTCCTTTGGACAGCCGATTTAAATTTTTCAGAAGACAAAAGCTGGATTTGCAGACTATAAAATCTTCTTCGTACATCAACTCAACGTACGATTTTCGTGTCATTAGTATGGTTTTCGCCCACGACTAAGCATGCTCAGAAACGAAGAAACACATACAAAACTATTCAACACATTATGTCACTTCTGATGTTGAATTGGTTTTATGAAAATTTTCGTATGGTTAGTAACCTCTTCTCTTTCGACATGAGACTAGCATCCAACAAAAAAACGGATGTTCAGTCGTCCGAAAATCAAAGCGTGTGTACGAGACTTTACAGTGCACTTCCATAGCCAAAACATGACGTTAGAGGAAATCTCTCCAAAGTGAAGGTCTTCCTGGGTGTCACCAGAGCTAGTGTGCACGTTGCCCTCCATTACTGTTGTGAATGAATGGGACATATAGGGTGAATCTCTCCTATTGGGACACAGAAAGCAGTAAATACTGACTGGCGCATTAATCCCTCTCCACGTCATCCAAAACTAAAGGTTTGCCTTTAGTTATACCTTAAAGAATCCTTGCTTCTTAAAAGAATGTTATCATATTTTAAACTCTGTTATCTTCCTATCTGCATGGCAGTGAGTGCCATAGATATTTTCTAAAGGCTAAAACTGTTATAGCAGAAAGTGTGACTGGTGTTTGCTTCTGTTAAAACACCTGGTGGCAGCTGTTTGTGTGTGCCAAGGGTTAACTGCAGAACTAACCAACTTCAATAGTCCACTAGCACTTAGATTGCTGTCTTGTGAGCTGCAGGGTGAGACAGAATGGAATCATCACATACTGGTGGCAGCGGTGGGATCTGAGACTACTGTTGTTGTACAGGAGGGGCACTGTTTTCCCAGCTCCCTTCCTCCCATATAAAACAGTATGATGGGATGCCCCACTGGCCAGTGTACTTGAAGCAAATTGGAGCCGGCAGTCTTTGACAGCACCAGAAATGTTAGAGCTTTTCCTGATCAGAAAGGTCTGAGATTCAGACAAATCAGCTGAGACGTTAGGCTGCAGGTATTTGCAGGCACCTCTAGCAGCTTTTGACAGCGTTACTTTAATTGCTTATATCAGTGCATATTTAACTGATTTTTCCTCCTCAGTGCTCATTGCACAGCAGCTGCTCACTGTTAATCATCATCAAAGCTAGGTTGTAACTGAGTGATTTTTATGGATATAAATTATTTGATACCCCTGCTTACGCAAATTGTTCATGTTACTAAATCTTACAAGGAAGTGAATTTTGTATACTAAATCAAAATTTAAAAAACTCTCAGTTCTAATTAGATTTAACAATGGATTAAATTAATGTGGTTTCTAAAAAAATAACTTGACATTCAATTCTAATTTAAAATTAATTTTATTAGTCTATAGCATCTCTCTACAACTACAGTATGTACAACAGGTAAAAAAAAATGCCAACATTTTATTATACCAGTAAGTCTTTTCCAACCTGCTATCCAGCTGTCCTTTTATGTTCAGTTTTCTGTGGCAGGAGAAAATCCAAAGGTAGGCAGGCAACCACATGATAGACAGAGCATTCCACTAAGTAGATAATAGGATCTTGGGAAACTATTACATGGAATTTGCAGTAAACCTGTCTCTATGTTTTGATATGCCCCTTGGCCTGATTGAAAGTAGTAGTAGGCCTTTTATCTCTGAGACACCAGGAAAGTTAATTCTCTCTTCTCTTAAACAGATGTTTTTAATCTGGAAATAGTGATATTTTCTGATTTTCTTTTTTTATGTGAAGTCTATAGTTCTTTGAAGCAGGGAGTAATTATTTAAAGATGATTCTAGTTAATTTGTAACATCTCACACCTTTTTGTTAACTCAAAATACCCAACAGTATTCGAAAAATATCCTTCTTCTAACTTAAAGCTAAACCACAGGTAGATACAGTATAGAAGACACAAATTAGCACAGATCTGTAATCATTAATGCATAATTAAGGCCTGGTTCACACTAGTGTGATGCTATTTTGATCTGATTTCCAGTGCGATTTTGTAGTGTAACTGCATTGTGACTTGGGATATTTTTGACATGTTTTTATGCATTTACTACTGGAACTCAAACCTGCTGTCAGCAACAGGGATGAGTCATCGGTTGTTAATGAGCCAGCACTCACCAGCAGCCAAACAACCAGTAACTCATTGCTGCTGTCAGCAGCAGGGATGAGTCATTGATTGTTAAGGTGCCGCTACTCACTGGTGTCCTATTAACCATCAGTCATCCCTGCTGTCAAATGGGGGGGGGGGTGCACCACTGACAGCAGAATGTAAACAAAAGTGCAGGCATTAAGAAAAGGTGTGCCTCCCCCAAATCTGGTATGGATTTTAAGAGGAATCTCATGCCAAAAAAAAAAAAGTGTGAGGTCTCCCCCAAAATCCATACCTAGCTCTTTGGCTTGGTAGAGATTTTAAGGGGAAACCCATTCCCAAAAAAATGGTGTGGGTCCCCCCAAAAATCCATACCAAACCCTTATCAAAATATGCAGCCTAGCAAGTTAGGAAAAGGGGGGCAAGCATGTGGCCCCCCAAAACCATACCAGACCACATGCCCTTAACATGGGGGAGTACTTTGCTGGAGGCAAACGCCCTGGCAAAGCACCTTGTTGATGAGGGCAAAGGCCTCTTCCCCACAACCCTGGCTTAATGGTTGTGGGGGTGCAGGGGATGATTATTGGAATATGGAAGCCCCCAGATCCCGGCCGCCCATGCAAATGTTTATGTGGTACATTTTACTTCTACTCATTCACCAAAAATATCAAAAGTAAATAAAACACAACACAGTTTTTGTCAAGTCATTTATTGGAAAATCATCCAGCAATGTATGGTAGTGTCAGGAACCATGAATCAGACTGAGACAGAAAATGCAATAAAAATCACACCTTTTAATAAAATGGTAAAAATGGTACAAATAGTAAACGTAGTCAAAACAAGCCAGGGTTTGGTAGCCAAATCGGGTAATCGGGACAAACTAGGAAATTGGGAAGCCAGAGATCAGCGTGACTGGAGGCAGCAGACCAGATCAGGAACCAGAAGGGATGTCAGCCAGGCAAATCTTCAACAGGAACACAGTAGAGAGTCTCTCAATATGTTAACCAAGGCGAAGGCACAGGAGAAATGAACCAGGCAGTTTAAATAGCCAGAAGGGGCTGGCTGATGAGCATGAAATGATCACCAGGTGAGTCACTGTGTAAAGAGGAGTGCTAGCAATTAACCGATAGCTGTGCAGCATGAGCTTTGAGAAGGGAGGGCTGAGCCCTGTCCTGACAGGTAGGTCCACATTAATCATGATGAACGACGGCCAACCAAACCACACAAGAAAAAAAAATAACACTTATACTACCACTACATTTCTTGGCTGCTGCCAGACACCAACGCCGCTTGCCCAATGCAAGGGTATGATCACCCACATTTGTCAATGATGTCACAAGGGGCAGGATCATCTGGTAACATTACAGGGTAGCCCCACCCATTTGTTTACTTAGTAGGCATGAAAGTGGTGCTGTCATTCAGTGGGATCCAAGTGATGGAGCAGTCGTGTCAGGAGGCAGTGTTTTTTTTGTTTTTGCAGGTCAGTGGGCAGCGTTCATCCTAATTGATGTGGAGCTATATCACTGGACGATGTGATTGACAATGGATGTGCATCAGGGGACAAGCTTTTTTTTAAAGAACTTGTTAAAAGCTGTTGTGTTTTTATTTATTTTTGACATTTTTTTTTTTGGTGAACCCTATCTCCTAGGATCTGGGGACCCCTTTGTAAAAGGGGGCATCCAGATTTTTGATAAGTAACCCCCTGGACCCCCGAAACCACCAGGCCAGTATTGTGGTGAAGCGTCCCTTGTTCTCATTAACATGTCACATGCTTGTTCTCCTCCTTTCCTGGCCTGTCAGGCTAAATGCTCAGCTAAAGTTCTGGTACTACTTGCAGGCATCCAGCAAGTATGATCCGATCAGTTGGCTGTACCTTAAGGAATCAGGAGCTAGATCGAATAAGGTTAAAATAAGTGTATTAAATGACACACTTCCAATACCAACACCAGTAAACCATAAACAATGTAATTGATAAATAAACGTGACAGTGCAAAAAACACCAACTAACCTAACTAACCATATGCAAAATGGAGGGAGCACATGTGAGCAGGACAAGGTCAGGACAGGGACCGGAGACAAGGGAAGCAGGGAGCCAGGTATGGGGAGCTAGAAGCAGGAAGCAGGGTACAGGGAGCAGGTCACAGGAAGCCTTCTCAGGATCAGAGTACAAGGATCAGGCTCAGGCAGGGACACGGCTTGCAGTAAGAACACTGAAGCACTGAACCTCAGTTAAGGACGGGAATATATATCCCCAGCAGTCTACATCAGGTGCATCCAAATTACTTGCACATTCCAGCTGCTGGGAGACACTTACTGGTGGTCACCGGAACTACGCTCTTCGATTCCAGGAGCAGCAGTGGCACCAGCAGGTGACTCAAGTAATAACACAGGTCCTGACATATGGATTTTGGGGGGACCCCAGCTCTATTGTTCCCATTCTGTTGTCAGCAGGGATGACTCATGGTTGCTAGGGCTTTGGCAGGTTCTGGCTCCTTAACAACCAAAGAGTCATCTCTGCTGCTGACAACAGGGATGAGTCACTGGTTGTTAAGAGTCCAGGAGGTGCCAGCTCCTTAACAACCAATGATTCATTCCTGATGCTAACAGCAGGGATGAGTCACTGGTTGTTAGGACACTGGCGGGTGGTGGCTCCTAACCACCAATACAAATCGCAAGCAAAAACTCTACATTTCTGCATTTCTGGTGCTACTCCATTAAAGTCTATGGGACACAAAATTGCACTGCATTCCACCAAAGTAGCACAGGCACCTTCCCCAAAGTCACACCACAATAATATAGCATTGATGTGAACAGGCACCACTAAAAACACTGTGATTTCCATTGTCATATGATTCTGTGCGACTGAAGATGCATCTGAAATCGCACTAATGCGAACAGGGCCTAAATGTATTTTTTAATACAAGCAGTGTAAGTACCTTAATTAACCTGGTATCAGCTTTTGCAGTCCCTGTAAAGCAGAGCTGCAGTATGTAAAAAAGAAGCAGTAGGAAGGGGCAAGTCAAGGAAGACCTGGGCTCAGAGGTTGGATGATGCTGGTCAGCAGATTGAAAACATCTACTAGCAGAAAAAAAAGTACTGTGGTGTAAAGCTCTTGGTTGAAGGTAAATATTGCAACAAAAACTGTTGCTTTTTTTTATTTTATCTTTTATTGGATTCATTTTTATCTTGTTATTTTTGGGTGCAGTTCATTTTTAGATAAACATCAATCTATTATTCAAACCGATTCTTCTATTCTGTACCCCAACAAATTATGCTCAGATTAACTCACGTTAATAAAAACTCGATCTAATATACACTAATATAAAACTCACCTGTATTAAAAATAAAAAATAGATAAAAAGTAGCACTTATTAACAAGAAAACATGTTATCCACAATTTAAAACAATTCAGATCAGTGTTTAGGGCCCTGCTGTGTTAAACACTGTCTGAGTAATGTTGATTACACTAGTCCTTAAGTCTTTAATCATATAAAAGAAGCCCCAGTTATCAGTTTGAAAAGTCATTGAAAAAAAAGTGCATATCAGTAATAGCTTTTGAATGACTCAAGGATTTGTTTATTCCAGGTATGCAATAGCATTTTAAATCAATGACTGCAATGATGTTATATAAAGATCATGAGGCGACCTTTCCCAAATATCTGTAATGTCTAGACTAGGGTATATTTTCCATTCTTGATTGCAGCTCATGGGTGATTCTTGACAGGTCAGGTCCTAGTGCATTGGAAGCCTTGATTGGCTGAAGCAATGAAAGCTTTGCCCAATCAGGGCTCAGAGCACTTCCAGAGCCATGATTGGAGAAAGTAATGATGACTCTATCCAATCATGGCTCATTGCTCTTAACACCCCACACTATAAAAGTATTCTTTCAATAGCGCCCATTTGCAGTGTGATATTGGCTTGGAGAGGGAGATACAACAGGGCTCTGTTCAGCGCTACTAGAGAGTTAGTGGGCTATAGTGTGCTTTTGTGATTCTATTGTCAGTGTAGAATATAAGTTTAGTGTGAATCTAGTGATAGTTCAGTCAGTGTGAGTGTAGAGACTAGTGTTGAGCGAACCCGGACTGTAACGTTCGGGTCCGTACCGAACTTTAGGGTGTCCGTGGCACGGACCCGGACCCGGACATTTCAAAAATCGTTCGGGTCACTTTGCGAACAACTAACCGACGGGACGTCGAAGAGTTGTGCACCTCATTTTATCGTCTTGGGGCCTGGCTTGGGCTTGCTAAAAACTTTACAGGCCCAGGCCCAGGCACGGTGCCTGTGGGATTTCAAGCCATGCCTGGGCTTGCAATGTCAGGCCCAAGCGAGTTGTGATCAGAGATGTGAGTGTGACTGACTTGATAGTGATCTAAGTGTGATTTGAATATAAGATGTGACTGTTATCTTAGTGTTTTCGTGTGATATCGGGTGATTGAGAGATCATCGCGACTTGTCTCGGGACAACATAGAGGGAGAGGTTCGG
>BLSH010357473.1:494026-504654 GCA_018402905.1 Glandirana rugosa | reverse complement strand
TCAGACCAATAGCGGTGGTTTTGTTTGTTAACTTCACCATTCACATAAAAGTTTGCCTCATCACTGAACAAAATCTTCTGCGTAAACTGAGGGTCCTGTTCCAATTTTTGTATTGCCCATTCTGCAAATTCAGTGCGCCGATCTGGGTCATCCTCGTTGAGATGCTGCAGTAGCTGGAGTTTGTAAGGGTGCCATTTGTGAGTAGCTAATATCCGCCGAAGGGATGTTCGACTAATGCCACTCTCCAGTGACATGCGGCGAGTGCTATGCTGTGGGCTCTTGCTGAATGAAGCTAGGACAGCCACTGATGTTTCTTCATTAGTGACAGATTTCTTGCGTCCACATTTTGGCAAATCCAACACTGAACCAGTTTCACAAAACTCAGCAAGCAGTTTGCTAACTGTAGCATGGGAGATGGGTGGTCTCGTAGGCTGTCTTGCATTGAAATCTGCTGCAATGACCCGGTTACTGCGTTCACCAGACATCAACACAATTTCTATCCGCTACGCATGTGTTAACCTCAGCGACATGTCAATGGCTGTAAACAAAGAGAAACTTGTAAATAACTCATGAAAGAATAAAGTTACGTTAAAACCAAGCACACCATTGTTTTTCTTGTGAAATTCCCAATAAGTTTGATGTGTCACATGACCCTCTTCCTATTGAAAAAACAAAAGTTGGATTCAAAATGGCTGACTTCAAAATGGCCGCCATGGTCACCACCCATCTTGAAAAGTTTCCCCCCTCACATATACTAATGTGCCACAATCAGGAAGTTAATATCACCAACCATTCCCATTTTATTAAGGTGTATCCATATAAGTGGCCCACCCTGTACATTACACATTATCATAAGTATAAACACATAGAGGAGAGGACAGACAGAACAATTAACACAATTAACAAAGGGAGAAGCATACTTAACAGAATAACACATAACTCCCTTAATAAACAGACTATAGCAAGAGACCCCAGACAGGTGTTTTGAGCTGATGACATTAAAGTCTGCTCAGAGTCTCACAGTGGTTCCATGGATTACTGGAACCATGTCCTGTGGTCTGATGAGACCAAGATAAACTTACTTGGTTCAGATGGTGTCAAGCGTATGTGGAGGCAACTAGGTGAGGAGTACAAAGACAAGTGTGTCTTTGTACTCCTCACCAAGCATGGTGGCGGGAGTGTCATGGTCTGGGGCTGCATTAGTGCTGCCGGCACTGGGGAGCTACAGTTCATTGAGGGAACCATGAATGCCAACATGTACTGTGCATACTGAAGCAGAGCATGATCCCCTCACTTCGGGGACTGGGCCGCAGGGCAGTATTCCAACATGACCCCAAACACACCTCCAAGACGACCACTGGCTTGCTAAAGAAGCTGAGGGTAAAGGTGATGGACTGGCCAAGCATGTCTCCAGACCTAAACCTTATTGAGCATTTGTGGGGCATCCTCAAATGGAAAGTGGAGGAGCGCAAGGTCTCTAACATCTTCCAGCTCCGTGATGCCATCATGGAGGAGTGGAAGAGGACTCCAGTGGCAACCTGTGAAGCTCTGGTGAACAGTGCTTGAAAATAATGGTGGCCACACAAAATATTGACACTTTGGGCCCAATTTGGACATTTTCACTTAGGGGTGTACTCACTTTTGTTGCCAGCAGTTTAGACATTAATGGCTGTGTGTTGAGGTATTTTGAGGGGACAGCAAATTTACACTGTTATACAAGCTGTACACTCACTACTTTACATTGTAGCAAAGTGTCATTTATTCAGTGTTGTCACATGAAAAGATAGAATAAAATATTTACAAAAATGTGAGGGGTGTACACACCTTTGTGAGATACTGTAAATATAGCAAGCTCTAATTAAAATATGTTATTGAAGGTTTATATAATTTTATTTAAAAAATGATTGAGGCTTGTTGAGCCCAGAGGAAAAATGTTCTAGTAAATCTTGACTATGATCAGCTGCTGCATAGCCATACCATTTCCTGCTGTCCGTTCAATAAAATATATGGTATATCTACTTGCAGAATGGCATCTTGCAACTTCAATTCTTTATTTTTAAAAAGCACATTGTCTGATTTCTAAGAAGTTTCATACTGTACAACTCTAGATTTCTATTGCCATATAGAATTTGCAAAATTGCATCTAAAATTAATGTTAGAATAACACAGACCTGCTAGTCTTTAAAAAAAATGTAGTGTAATGTATATTTACATTTTGCTTTGCATTTGTAGCCTGCAGAATATTAAAATGGACATATTTGTTATTATTTGTAATACTATTAAGTCAGTTTGGAATGCTGTGCCCAAATAAGGTCATCAGGTATCAAGCAGATAGAAATACAAATTAAAGAGTAATCTTACTGAACTTGGTAAACATGAGATTCTTCTGGGGAGGAGGGCTTGAGCACAGTCCCTCAACAGTGCAATCCCACGTGCACATATGCTATATGGCACTCATGCATTCAAACCATGCAAAAAGAAGTGATGAGCTCTGTAGTGACAGGTATTACCAACAGTTAGAAATGAACAAATTTGTTCATACTGAGGTTCAGCCAGGATCAGGTAAATCCACATATAATAGCAATCCACAAAGCTTTTCTGATGATCCCAGTAATCCAATATGGCAGCCATTTAACTTCTATTGCTTCTTTGACATGCCAGTGTCTGCTTCTCTATTGGATTTGTGTAAAGCTTTCCATACGAGTGAAGGGGGATGGGTGTCATGTATCTTACTATCTCCTGCTATGTGATTTGTTTTACAACAGCACACAAAAGGTTTGATTCACCAAAAATCATCTGTAAAACAGTTCCATGCAATTGTGATTCTAAGGACAGTATAATTTTGAACACATCGTTTTTTTTACTAGGCATAAGGTTAATCTGGACACAAGTTGTTTGGGCATTGATGAACATCTGTACATTTGCACATTTTATGTATTACTACTGCTATTATACATGACAGGTTCCTGCTGTCAATGGTTGTTAAGGTTGCCAGTGGGTACAGGTACCATGGACTATTTAACGTCAATGGCCCCATTCACTTACATGGTTGGGAATTCCTAGCCATGTAAGCAAAGGAGCCAGGTTTGGGAATCCCCTCACAAATCATTTTAGGCCCCCCTTCCCCTCAAACCTGGCCTGGTGGTTGTGGAGATCTGCAGGTGGGGGGCTTATAAGAATCTGGAGGCCCACTTTATCAGTAAGGAGGCACCCAGATACCGCTCCCTCTTGAAAATTAGTAAGAGGTACATAGTACTTCTACTCAATCACAGAAAAAAATGTAAAGTGTAGATAAACAAAAGGAAGTGCTTTTTGCAAGGATTTAATAGAAACAAATCCTAGAATATACATCTACAGTATTTGCTGCTATAGTACGCAAGAGTGTGTTAAATTTTGTAGAGCAGGTGAGCGAGACCAATAAACGTAGTAAGCCAGTGTTACATCATTTGCAGATTCAGCTCTCACTTTACTCAGCCTCTGTGACTGGGGAAGAAGTTAAGAGCAAGATCTGTACTCCATTAGCTTCAGTGAAAGGCAGGTGAGACATCAGGGTTATAATAGACTCCTGATGTCTCAGTAAAAAGAATCTGTCACAGCAAGATGCTATCACATAAGGGATTATCGGCTTCTAATGTGATGGGAATAATGTTAATTGTAAAAAAATAAAGTTAAAAAGTAAAGTAATGTGTAAAAAAACACACAAAAAGTTTTAAAGTTCCCTGCCCCCACATACATGCACATAAAAGCATAAAAGCTTGTGGTTGGTGTGTCTACTTACAAAATCAATTGCACTGCACATGCTCATTTTGCTGTGAACATCAGAGTGAAAGCAAAAATTCTAAGAGCAATCATTCACAGTTAACTCTGTACTGTTAGCTTGTAAAGGCTTTTATATAGAATGGACAAGTTTGAGTACCAAATTTAGTTGCCGTTTCACAGGAGTGTGCAACTTTAAAGCTTGACATTTTGGGTATGTCAGGGCTGGGCTCAGCTCTCTCTTCTCAGAGCAAGCTGCTCAGCTGAGAATTAATTGCCAGTCTCAGCTTCTACTCTGTCTCACCTGATGATCATATCCTGTCTTGTTAAGCCAGCTCTGCTGCTACAGTTGTATGCAAAAGTTTAGGAACCCCTGACAATTTCCATGATTGTCATTTGTAAATAGTTGGGTGTTTGGATCAGCTGAATAACTGAAGGACACAGTAATATTTCATTAGTGAAATGAGGTTTATTGGATTAACAGAAAATGCGCAATATGCATCAAAACGAAATTAGACAGGTGCATAAATGTGGGCACCCCAACAGAAAAATCACATCAATATTTAGTAGAGCCTCCTTTAGCAGAAATAACAGCCTCTGGATGCCTCCTATAGCCTGTAATGAGTGTCTGGATTCTGGATGAATGTATTTTGGACCATTCCTCCTTACAAAACATCCAGTTCAGTTAGGTTTGATGGTTGCCGAGCATGGGCAGCCCGCTTCAAATCACTCCACAGATGTTCAATGATATTCAGGTCTGGGGACTGGGATGGCCATTCCAGAACATTGTACTTGTTCCTCTGCATAAATGCCCGAGTAGATTTTGCGTTGTGTTTTGGGTTGTTGTCTTCTTGAAATATCCAGCCCCGGTGTAACTTCAACTTTGTGACTGATTCCTCAAAATTATTCTCAAGAATCTGCTGATATTGAGTGGAATCCATGCAACCCTCAACTTTAACCACATTCCCAGTACTGGTACTGGCCACACAGCCCCACAGCATGATGGAACCTCCACCACTGTACTGTGGGTAGAAAGTATTTTTCTTGGAACACTGTGTTCTTTTGCCGTCATGCATAACGCCTGGATCAGATCGCAGATGCCATCGCCTTGATCAACATCTCTGGAGAAATCTCTGCTGTGTTTTCCTGTGAAAGACTGCATTTTTGACATTCCCTTCTGATTCCTGGATTCAAGACCCTGCTCGGCTGACTCTCCTCCTGGCTCCTGACCCTGCATGCCATTTATTTGACATCGCTGATCTCTGGACTCCTGTTTCACTGGCTTGCTCTGACTAACCGCTCGGGTTACCGAACCCTGGCTATGTTTTGACCACATTTACTCTGTTTATATAATTTTACCTTTTTATTAAAGAGCGTGATTTTACTGCACTTCTGTCTTGGTCTGATTCATGGTTCCTGGCAGTAGTCGAAGGCCATGAATTCAGAAGATATAGACAATCCACTTGCTGGTAATATTTTTTCCAGATTGGATGAGCAGTATCATCGCATGGATCATTTTACCATAGCGTTATAGACACTCCTGAATCACACTGCTCACCTGGTTCCTCCTATGGTGGCCATTCCAGCACAACCTGTGTTACAGGCTGCTCTTGCTGATGCTCAATTCTCTGTGCAGGCACCCGCCTCAAATATTACCTCTATAAGGGGTATGTCTGGTTCTGCTCTGCTTCCCCAGCAATTTGGGGGCGATCCAGTTCAATGCAGAGGGTTTCTCAACCAGGTTGGGATTTACTTTGAGATGCTGCCCGGGCGTTTCCCACGGACAGAAGCAAAGTAGGCTTTGTGATTTCTTTGTTTTCTGACAGAGCCTTGGCCTGGGCAAACCCTCTATGGGTGATGCAAAAACCCATTGTCCAGAGTTACCCAGAGTTTGTGGCCTCCTTTAAAATGGTATTTGATGTTCCTAAACGCTCCACTACTGCTGCCAAAAGCCTCATGTCCATCAAGCAGGGTACGAGAACAGTTGCCGATTATGCCATTGAATTCCATACTCTGGCAGCAGAGGTTGCTTGGAACAATGAGGCTCTTGTGGCTGCTTTTTCTCATGGTCTCTCCGATAACATCAAAGATGAGATAGCAGCCCGAGACATACCTACTGAGCTGGAGAGGTTGATCATGTTTGACATTCTCATTGGCTCCAGAGCACAAGAGAGAACTTCCTTTAAGAAGCGATTGCGGAAGTCTCCTGTACGTTTGGCTCCAAGCTTTGTAGTCCCACCCCTGCCTCCCTCACCTCCCATACCTCCTGTTCCGAGCCTGTCAGTGAAGTAGAACCCATGCAGTTGTGCTTCACACGTCTCTCTCTGTGGATGAGAGAACCTTTAGGAGGAGGGAGAGATTGTGCCTTTATTGTAGCCAGGCAGTTCACTTTTTGAAGTCTTGTCCTACCCGTCCTGGTAATGTTTGTACCTGAAGTCCTATAGGGGACAGACCTTAGGTAGCGTTGTTACGTCCCCAATTATCTAGAAGGATAAGCCCTTGGTTCTGGTTACCCTTTCATGGTCTGAGTCGTCCATCGAGATACAGGCTCTAATAGACTCTGGGGCTGCAGGCCTGCTCATAGATAGTGCCTTTGTGTCTAAGCACTCAATCCCACTGCAGCTTCGGGCTACTCCACTTGCCATTGAGGCTATTGATGGGAGACCCCTATAGCCTGTCCAGGTGACTCATGAGACTGTTCCATTGACCATGGCCGTAGGGGCTCTTCACCATTAGATATTCCAAGTCATTTCTTCTCCTCATTTTTCAGTGGTTATTGGTAAACCTTGGTTATAGAGTCACAACCCCTCTTTTGATTGGCTTCATGCTGAGGTTCTTTCCTGGTCACCACAATGTAGTAAGACGTGTTTTCAGAAAGAGGCTAAGGTCTTGTGTACCTCTTCACTCTCCTCCCTGCTGGAGGAATACCGCGAATTTAGATGATAACGGTCAAGCCAATAGTTTGCCTCCACACCGGTCGTATGATTGCGCAGTTGACCTTCAACCTGGTGCCATACCCCCTCCTGGCCAGGTTTACCCTTTGTCTGTCTGGGAAGATAGAGCCATGGAGGAGTATGTCACAGACGCACTTTCTAGAGGGTTCATCTGCAAATCCTTGTCTCCTGCTGGTGCTGGCTTCTTCTTTTTGAAAAAGAAGAGTGGCGAACTGAGACCTTGTATTGATTATAGGGGTCTCAATCGCTTCACAATTAAGAATGCTTATCCGATTCCATTAATTACTGAGTTATTTGACTGCCTCAAGGGAGCAATGGTTTTCACAAAGCTTGATCTGAGAGGGGCATACAATCTCGTTAGGATCAAGGAGGGCGATGAGTGGAAAACTTTAATACCAGGACAGGCCATTACAAAAACCTTGTAATGCCATTTGGTCTTTGCAACACTCCAGAAGTTTTTAAGGAATTCAAAAATGTCCTTCGAGATTTGTTGCAACAATTTTTGGTGGTTTACCTCAACGATATCCTCATATATTCCAAGTCACTAGAGAGTCACCACACAGATGTCTCCCATGTGCTTCAGAGAAGTGCGAATTCCATCATGAACAGGTTAAATTCCAGGGTTATGTCATTTCCACTGCTGGTTGGACACACTGCTGGACTCCCAGAGAGTCTATCGCCAGTTGTACAGTGGCCCTGACCCGTGGGTTTACGTCAGGGGCACGCTGGGCCGGGGAGCAGGGATGCAATTTGCCCCTGGGCCACTCTGATGTACTGTACAATGGCTGCTGTGCCACCAGCTCAGTACTGCGCATGTGCAGTTCCTGAGCTGGCCGAGTGTGGCAGCTCCATCAAATACTGTGAGCCAGCAATGTGTTCTGTCATAGGGCTGACAGTCTGTATTACAGAGCGCAGCCCAGCCCCTCCCTCCTCCACACGAATGGTTGGTAGAGGCTGGATCTGCTCTCTTTCTCTGCCCACACTCCGGACAGCCCATGTGCTGGCTGTGAAGATGTGTGGGCGGGAAAGATAAAACTGAGCAGTCGGCTTTAATCCAGTGACCCTCCTGGGACCATGTAAGTGAGTTTTACCTCCCTCTCTGCTCTCTCTCCCAAATCTCCCTCCCTCCCCCATCTCTCTCCCTCCCCCTCTCTGCAGCTAAATAGTTCTATTTCTAGCAGCCTGTGACAGTACCTTGCCCAATGTGCTATGTAATGGGTGCACACTGGTATGCTGCAGTTTGGCTGCAGTGCTTGTGTAATGGCAGTCTTCCTGCATGGTGCCCTAGTCCTATAGACCTCTATTAGGTTGCACATTTTTTCTGCATGTTCTGAAAGTGCACAAATCGTCCTGCATACTTCATCGTTGATGCAGCAAAAACACACAACCTAAAAGAAGTCTGAGGGACTGTGGCTAAGGAAAACTACAGCACACCAGTGAGAGCCCAGAGGCTTGTACTCACTTACAGCAGGCACTGCCACTCCACTGAAAAGGGATCCATGGTCAAGTCACTATCAGAGGCATTTGACAGGCAGTCAGGAGGTTATATCACATTTCCTCCTTGCCGGTTTTAACCTCTTAATGCCAGTCTAATGGCACAGTTCACTTTGAACTCCGCCTTATTTCCATTACTCTCTGTAGGTTTTAGGCTGGGTTCACACCTATGCGAATTGGATGTAGTTTCTCCGCATCCAATTTGCATAGCAGGAGATTGTGACCGGCTCTTTATGGAGGCAGTTCACACATCTCTGCAGCAGGTCTGGTCCGGTTTTCACAAAGACACTGTGCGTCTTTTGGACCATTTCAGGTCTGAATTCAGCCCAAACTGTGGGCTGAAATCGGACCTGAATCCGTGAACCAGCCCACACTGGACCCCTGCTGGGGGCCGCTGCGGGTTCCTGTGTGAACTCAGACTTAGATGTGCCCTCACCTTATTGTTTGCACATCTAATACATAAAGAGAGTTATGGAAATAAGGTGGAGTTCAAAGTGAATTTCTACACCTAAGTGGAACACCACTTTCAGAATATTTGAGGATATTATTAAACCCAGAACCTGGTGGACTTAAGCCACCATAGACAGATTGAAATTTCTGCTGAACAGGCGGAATATCAATTTATGTGCAGACTGATTGTACAGGGATTCAATCTATCAATTGACTTCAGTACAACCAGCGTGTGTTTTTCACCTCAGAGCACACACTGACACATGGCTCTTACGGAAGCTTGGTAAATCAAATACCAGGCTTCCCTAGCATTACACCTGTGCGGCTGTGACCAAGTCTGGGCACAAGCCAACACAGGAGGGTGACCAGTAAGAGGAGAGCTGGGATATGACGTTACTTATCTCATATCTAGAGTTGAGCGGACACCTGGATGTTCGGGTTCAGCGGGTTCGGCCGAACTTTGCGAAAAAGTTCGAGTTCGGCCCCGAACTTGACCCTGAACCCCATTGAAGTCAATGGTGACCCGAACTTTTGGGCACTGAAATGGCTCTAAAAAAGTCCTGGAAAGGGCTAGATGGCTGCAAAAGGAAGCAAAATGAGGGTAAGAGTAGGACAAGTGCCCTGCAAACAAATGTGGATAGGGAAATAACTTAAAATCACATAAAAAAAAAAAATGGAGGAGGTGGATGTGGAGTAGGAGGTTGAGGAGGCGGTGACCGTGGCGGTGTAGGTGGAAGTGGCGGTGGAGGAGGAGGAGGTAGCCAACACTGTTTTTTGTTTGTTTGGTTTTTTTTCTAATTGGGGTAGCCCCCAAAATATTGAGACATATTAAAAAAAAAAAAAAAAAAGATCACTATCTGCAGACAAACCCAGAGATGTTCTAGCATGGGTTCACTTTTTCCATATAAAATGTAACATGGTTTAATCCACTACTAATCGCCTGTACTTGTTCTGGCCTCACCATTCGTTGAGCGGCATTCGGGCCTACTATATAACGTTGAAGGTTCTGTTGGCTACTCGCACCTGGGGAAGGTGTTTCAGTTGTGCGTGTAGCTGGCACAGATCGACCACATCCTCTCCTTGCAACAGGAGCTTCACCAATACCACCAACACCAGCAGCACCACGACCATGTCCCTTATTTGACACTCTCCTCATTCTGGACGCAAATGTACTATTTAGCACAAATTTATATTATTTTTTAAACCGGCAATGCAGACGCACTTTTTAATTTTGTGCAAGAAATGCACAGCAAGGTGCAAATGTACTATGTAGCACTATTTATTATTCTTTTTTTTTAAACCAGCAATGTCGACGCACTTTTTAATTTTGTGCAAGAAATGCACAGCAAGGTGCAAATGTACTACGTAGCACTATTTATTATTCTTTTTTTTAAACCAGCAATTTAGACGCATTTTTTAATTTTGTGCAAGAAATGCACAGCAAGGTGCAAATGTACTATGTAGCACTATTTATCATTCTTTTTTTTTAAACCAGCAATGTAGACACACTTTTTATTTTTGTGCAAGAAATGCACCGCTGGCCACAAATGTAGTATTTAGAATTTTTTTTAAACCAGCAATGTAGACGCACTTTTTATTTTTGTGCAAGAAATGCACCGCTGGCCGCAATTGTAGTATTTCGAATATTTTTTTTTAAAACCAGCAATGTGGATGCACTTTTTATTTTTGTGCAAGAAATGCACCACTGGCCGCAAATGTAGTATTTAGAATATTTTTTTTTTTAAACCAGCAATGTAGACGCACTTTTTAATTTTGTGCAAGAAATGCCCCACTGGCCGCAAATGTAATATTTTGCACAAAAAATAAAAAATAATCATTTGTCTAACTGCAATGTATAAGCACTATTTAAATATGCCAAAATGTTGCCAACTGAACAAACAGAACACGATTAAAGTAGTGTCCCTGACACACAAGCAGTTGCAAGTGCACTGCACTTGCAAAAATGGCTGCAAA
>BLSH010357473.1:475577-494016 GCA_018402905.1 Glandirana rugosa | reverse complement strand
TGCAAGAAATGCACAGCAAGGTGCAAATGTACTATGTAGCACTATTTATCATTCTTTTTTTTTAAACCAGCAATGTAGACACACTTTTTATTTTTGTGCAAGAAATGCACCGCTGGCCACAAATGTAGTATTTAGAATTTTTTTTAAACCAGCAATGTAGACGCACTTTTTATTTTTGTGCAAGAAATGCACCGCTGGCCGCAATTGTAGTATTTCGAATATTTTTTTTTAAAACCAGCAATGTGGATGCACTTTTTATTTTTGTGCAAGAAATGCACCACTGGCCGCAAATGTAGTATTTAGAATATTTTTTTTTTTAAACCAGCAATGTAGACGCACTTTTTAATTTTGTGCAAGAAATGCCCCACTGGCCGCAAATGTAATATTTTGCACAAAAAATAAAAAATAATCATTTGTCTAACTGCAATGTATAAGCACTATTTAAATATGCCAAAATGTTGCCAACTGAACAAACAGAACACGATTAAAGTAGTGTCCCTGACACACAAGCAGTTGCAAGTGCACTGCACTTGCAAAAATGGCTGCAAACGCCCACCTAACAAACAGAAAAATTGCTTAGGTTTTATATGAGGCACTTAGGTTAGCAAACAAAATGTACTCTAGCAAACAAAAATCTCCTCTAGCACCCACCCACCAATAAATCGCTGTTTTTAAAAGATTTTCTAAAGCTAATCTGTCCCTCAAAGCAGCAGCAGCATCCTCTCCCTACACTAGTATGAGATGATGTGACATGCAGCACTACGTGACTCCAGCTTATATAGAGGCTGGGTCACATGATGCACTGGCCAATCACAGCCATGCCGTTAGTAGGCATGGCTGTGATGGCTTCTAAGGGCAAACGAGCGAAACGCTTGTTGATTGGCTGCCCTGCAGCTATTCAACAGGTGCGAAAAAGGCGCGAAAAAATACCTGAACCCCGAACCCAGACTTTTTCTCAAATGTACGGGTTCAGGTCACGGACACCCTAAAGTCCGGTGCGAACCCGAATTCTACTCATATCTCTGCCAGTCCTAAACCTGCTCCATTGCAGCACCAGGCCCACCATGCCTTTAATCTGGCCCTGAGGGACCGTGCACCGGCCTGTGCCTGCATGTGCTTTTCTCACTACCCGCAATTGACACATGAGGAGCCTGCAACCTGGGAAATCTGGTGGTCATGCCCGGGGAGACCGATGGACTTGGGTGTTTAGTCTGCTCCAGACTCCACAGGTAGCACTGAGTATGGCAGCAGTGACCGTACAGTCGTTAGTCTTCGTCTTCCCGCAGTCTCTGTACTCAGTCTGTGTACTGGGTGCAAGGAAGGAGCAGGTCTTGTCTCAGTCTCTCTGCGGGGAATCATGCAGAGCAGTCTCTGAGAGACTGCTCCATATGATTGCCCAAACAGAGGCTGCTCCACAATGATAGCCCCAACTGAGAGAAGCCCCCACAGAGAATGACCACTTCACACTGCACGCACAGAGAGAGACCACTTCACTATGCCTGCCCAGAGAGAGAGACCGATTCACACTGCCTACAAAGAGAGAGAGACCGCTTCACACTGCCTGCAAAGAGAGAGAGAGAGAGAGACTGCTTCACACAGCATGCAGTGTGAAGCCTCTCTCTCTCTCTCTGTGCAGGTAGTGTGAAGTGGTCTCTCTCTCTCTCTGAGCAAGCAGTGTGAAGCAGTCTCTCCATCTGTGCAGGCAGAATGAAGCCGTTTTTCTCTCTGTCTGCAGGCAGTGTGAAGTGGTCTCTCTCTCTGCAGGCAATATGAAGTGGTCTCTCTCTCTCTGCAGGCATTGTGAAGCGGTCTCTCTCTCTGCAGGCAATGTGAAGTAGTCTCTCTCTCTCTGCAGGCAGTGTGAAGCGGTCTCTATCTCTGCAGGCAATGTGAAGTGGTCTCTCTCTCTCTCTGCAGGCAGTGTGAAGCTGTCTCTCTCTGCAGGCAGTGTGAAGTGGTCTCTCTCTCTCTGCAGGCAGTGTGAAGTGGTTTCTCTCTGCAGGCAGTGTGAAGTGGTCTCTCTCTCTCTGCAGGCAGTGTGAAGTGGTTTCTCTCTGCAGGCAGTGTGAAGCAGTCTCTCTCTCTCTCTGAGCAGGCAGTTTGAAGCGATCTCTATCTCTCTCTCTGTACAGACAGTGTGAAGCGGTCTCTCTCTCTCTTTGTGCAGGCAGTGTGAAGCAGTCTCTCTCTCTCTGTGAAGGCAGTGTGAAGCGGTCTCTCTCTCTCTCTTTGCAGGCAGTGTGAAGCAGTCTCTCTTTCTCTCTGAGCAGGCAGTGGGAAGCGGTCTCTCTCTCTCTGCAGGCAGTGTGAAGTGGTCTCTCTCTCTCTTTGTGTAGGCAGTGTGAAGTGGTCTCTCTCTCTGCAGGCAGTGTGAAGTGGTCTCTCTCTCTCTGTGTAGGCAGAGTGAAGCAGTCTCTCTCTTTCTGCAGGCAGGGTGAAGCAGTCTCTCTCTTTCTGCAGGCAGTGTGAAGCAGTCTCTCTCTTTCTGCAGGCAGTGTGAAGCAGTCTCTCTCTCTCTGAGCAGGCAGTGTGAAGCAGTCTCTCTCTATGTGCATGCAGTGTGAAGCGCTCTCTCTGTGCAGGCAGTGTGAAGCGGCCTCTCTCTCTCTGAGCAGGCAATGCGAAGCAGTCTCTCTGTGCAGGCAGTGTGAAGCGCTCTCTCTCTCTCGGAGCAGGCAGTGTGAAGCAGCCTCTCTCTCTCTCTGAGCAGACAGTGTGAAGCAGCCTCTCTCTATCTCTCTGAGCAGGCAGTGTGAAGCAGCCTCTCTCTCTCTCTGAGCAGGCAGTGTGAAGCGGTATCTCTCTCTCTGTACCGGCAGTGTGAAGCGATTGCTCTCTCTGTACAGGCAGTGTGAAGCGGTCTCTTTCTCTGTACAGACAGTGTGAAGCGGTCTCTCTCGCTCTCTCTGTGCAGGCAGTGTGAATCGGTCTCTCTCTCTTTGTGCATGTAGTGTGAAACGATCTCTCTCTCTGTGCAGGCAGTGTGAAGCGGTCTCCCTCAATGTGTGGGCAGTGTGGTGCAGATGGATAGTGAGCTGATTTGGTGGTTCAATGAGCCACTTGACTGGACTTGCCCCCTAGGCCTAAGGCTGCTAGCCCTTCCCTGGTTTACATCCACTACAACGTTTTCTTGGCTTTTCCAATTATTATCAGAAGTTTATTCGTAACTTCACATCTCTATTCAATCCCCTGACTGATATGACCAGAAAGAATGGTAACCCACAGAAAGAGTCCATTAAGGCCTTTGAAAGTCTCAAGGCAGCCCTTGTTTCTGCTCCTGTGTTGGCACATCCGGATCCTACGTTACCCTTCATCCTTGAGGTTGATACATCCAAGATTGGATTTGGCGCCCTTCTGTTCCAACGTCCCACCTCCAAGAGTGCTATGCATTCCTGTGGCTACTTTCCCAAGAAGTTGTCTCCTGCGGAATGCAATTACAAGATTGAGGACAGAGAGTTATTAGAGATCATTTTAGCCCTTAAAGAATGGAGGCATCTCCTCGAGGGTACCACTGTTCCGGTTCTCATTTTGACTGACCACAAGAATCTCAGATTCTTGTCTGAGGCTAAATGCCTCTCCCCCAGGAGAGCGCAATGGGCTCTGTTCTTGTCAAGCTTCAATTACATAGTCTCATTACCCAGTACTAAGAATGTAAAGGCTGATGCATTGTTGCGACAGTTTTCCTCCACTTCCAAGATGGAGTCGGTTCTTGTACCCGTGATACCTCCTGATCGTATTCTGGCTATGATTCCTACCAGTCTCACTTCACCTTTGGGTGACAAGATCCCTGCTGCTCAGATCCATGCTCCTCCTGAGAAACCTTGTGACCGCTGCTTTGTCTCCGAACTGCTGTGCTCCAGACTTACCATTCTCCCAAGGCTGCTGGTCACCCAACTCATTTGGGCTATTTCCCAATAGTTTTGGTGGCCTAGTCTCTGCGCTGATGTAGCCGCCTTTGTAGCAGCCTGTTCAGTGTGTGCTCAGAACAAAACACCACAACATTTTCTAGTAGGTCTTCTACAACCCATACCCAACGGAGAGCAGCCTTGAACCCATCTGTCTATGCATTTTATTGTAGAGTTAAATAACTCTCAGGGTAACAGAGTTATCCTTATGATGGTTGACCGATTCTCAAAGATGTCACATTGTATTCCACTTAAGAAGTTGCGCACATCCAAGGAATTGGCATCCATTTTTTGCTTGGGAGATCTTTCTCTTACATGGGCTTCCCAAGGTGATCTTCTCGGACAGGGGTAGCTAGTATATGTCCAGGTTTTGGCGAGCCTTTGGTGCACAGTTGGGAATTCAACTTTGTCGGTATGATGTCGGTACATGCAGATACAGGGAATATCTCCTAAACGGTGCAAGTTTAGGAGATATTTCCTGGACCTACAGGTAAGCCTGAATATAGGCTTACCTGTAGTTTAAAGTGGTTATCATGACTTGACAACCACTTTAAAAAAAGCTGCAACTCCCACTATTTTATTCTTTAGAGTCTTTGCTTTCAGAAAATATACACTCTTTGGTTAAGGGCATTAACCAATCTTTAAGCCAAAAATGGGTGTAAAAATGGATAACAACTGGTAGACAAATGGTTAGGGAACTTGTCAAAAACTGTATGTATGTTTACTTATACTTTACATTTTTGTGAACAAGTAGGGGTACAATTTTTAATAAGAATGAAAGAAAATTAAATGTTCATTTTATAATGGATATTTCTCACACACAGCATAGGTATACTTAGAATTACCTCAAAACACATTCTACCACTTGCCTTGAGTATGAGGATACCACATGTGAACTTTTTTGTCTGCCTAGTCACATACAGTGGCCCAAACTCCAAGGAGAACCTTCAAAATCCCAGGAGCATAAATTATGCGTCTGATTTCCTGACTACTCACCACATTTTTGAAGGCCCTGAAGTGCCAGGATAGTAGAAACACAAACAAAATTACCATATTTTGGAAAGCATGGTGAATTTTATGAAGGTGTCATTTTGTGCTACAATTTTTGGATAATTAAAGAATATGTTACCCCAACATTTCATATTCCTGATATGTGTCTGTTATACTTGTGTTAAAATACTTATGTTAAAAAGTATTATGCTCTTTTTGTATTTCCTCATTTGTGTGACATACCAGATGATCCTTCCATTCTCCCTGCTATCCTATTGCAAACTGATCACACTAGGTACAGAAACATATCCTTCCCAGTGTGGTAGGTTTTCTGGCTGTGCTGGGAGAACAGCCTGCCTTTCCTCCAATGATCAGACGTGTGCTGACATGCCCACTGCATAGCCATTCACTGTGAAGATCTGTGTACTGCGGTTTTTCCACCTCCAGCTCTTTAAGCCCCTTAGGGTATTTATAATGTGTGTGTGAAGAAATGCTGTTTTTATTATGTGTATCAATTTACAAAATGCAAAGTGAGCAAACAGAAGAAAAATGTAAATCAAATTAATATTTGGTGTGACTATTCTTTGGTTTCAAACTGCCTCCTGCTGCAACAAAATTTGAAGCAGCCTGCATCCACAGAAGATCTGTCGTCAGTTATCTAAGATGTTTGGAACAACCTATCACACCCAGTTCCTTCAAAAACTGTGTGCAAGTGTACATAGAAGAATTGATGCTGTTTTGAAGGCAAAGGGTGGTCACACTAAACATTGATTTGATTTATATCCAAAATGTGGTCAAAATTGCAGTTTTCACAGTTCTGGCACTTCAGGCCTCTGAAAATGTGACAGGTAGTCAGGAAATCAGATGAATTATTTGTGCCATTTGAAAGCTTGAAGGTGCTTCTTTGATTTGGGGTCTATCTATGCAGTTAGACAGAGAAACAGTATCACACGTGGTATTTCCATACCTAGGTAGAGTAGAAAAATGTGTTTTGGTGTGTAAATGTAAGTATGCTCATGATATGTGTGAGAAATAACTTGAGGTGTCTAAAAGGGGTTATTCCACAAAGGAGTCACTTTGAAAATGTTTTTACTTTTCCTGGCATTTCAGGGCCTCAAGAAATGCCATATGCAAGTCAGAATATCAGGGTTCATAAATTTTGAGTTATTTGTAGACTATATATCTTTTTTTTTTACCTAGAAAATGTAGAAAGATACTAACAGTTATAAAGAAATGTTTGATATTTTTTATAATAGAAAGTAAGCAAAGCATTTTTTTTTGTCTTTTTCCTTTATATAGTTAAAAACAGTCATCATTATTTACCACCAAAAAGAAAGCTCTATCTCTCTAAAAAATGGAAAAAAAATTTGGGTAAAGTGTTGCATGACATAATAATTGTCAAACTATCAAAGCACCGAAAACTGAAAAATGGGCAGTAAAGTAAGGGTGTGTGACATGCTGGTATTGAGTTGGTTAAACACATCATTATAAATGACTGCTATTAATTAAAAGTAAATATAAACAGGACTTTAACATATCTAGAAAATGCTGCATACCACCCACCTGCCAGCTGTGTTTAAAAATGTTTATAATACAAAAGGCTTATACAAAAGTCTTATAACATCAGTTTATGCAATTCTGTGTGACCTGACGATTTGCAAGTTTGTTATAGAGTCCCTAATTATTATTATCATAATTATTATACAGGTTTTATATAGCACCAACAGTTTGCGCAGTGATTTACAACATAAAAGAGGACAGTACAGTAAAAATAAAATTAAATACAAGATGGTTAGGAGGGCCCTTCTCCTGAGTGCTTGCAATCTAATAGGGAGGGGCAAGTGGAACAAAAGGTAAAAACTGTAACGGACTGTGTGGTGACCTTTAGGCTGCATTCAAATGACAGGGTATTAAATCATGGGCAGATTTGCCACAAATCTACCCACGATTTGACAGCGCTGAGGTGTGAATGCCCAAGCGCCAAGCGCGGAACTCGCATTTGTGATGCCATTCATTTGTATGACACCTCAAAACGCGGTGCACATGTCGCCCCAAAGTAGCTCCTGAGTGAGCCAATGCTATGTGTCCCACGATGCAGGTTGCTTCGATTGCAGCACGCTTTATCGGCCGACATTCAGTTTGCAGCTCCCCCCTCAGCCCCCTCTAGTACTTACATAAACTCAATCTCAATCCAGTGATGTGCATGAAAGCCGAGGCTCTCCCGGGTCTCTCCCTCCTCATTGGCTGAGATGCAGCACAGAAACCATTGGCTCCCGCTGCTGTCAATTACAGCCAGTGAGGCAGAAGTGGGGGGGTGGGGCTGAGCCGAACTCTCTGTGCCTTATGGACACAGAGAGGCGGCTCAGGGGCAAGCACACACAAGTGTCCCCATAGCGAGTGGCTTGCTATGAGTGCACTGGGCAAGAAGGAGGAGCCCAGAGCGCTGACGGGAGACCCGAGTAGAGGAAGATTCAGGGCAGGTAAGTATAACACATTTGTTATTTTAACAAAAAAAGTTATTTTACAAACACTTTTGAAATATAGTTTCTTCACAATGCTTATATACACAGAGATACATAAGCACTTCTTTTAAGGTCTTTTTCCTGCTTGATGAGAATATCTAAACACTTGAGTGTACATAATCTTGGCACAGGTTCACTTTAACCATAAATGTAAAATGTAAGGCTTAAATATAAATCTACATTTTAAAGCTTGTCAGACAGGACAATAGGCATGAAAACCTCAAGCAGAATAGAGTATAACTCTTTATACACCAGAATATAAGATGGAAGACTTCATAGGCTCTGACTAGGTAACACAAGTGTATTATTTTCAGATTGTGTCGCTTAGCACTACCTGAGTCTTGTTAAAATAAAGTTACCAAGAATTGATTTCACTGACAGTTAAGAGATTTCCTTTTTGACATCAGTAACAATTTTGTGGAGAACATTCATGATTTGAGTGCTTTCCAGCAAGAGATTATGTAATGCATTTTGATGTTCCTTTTAGCTCAAGTGCTCTTGAGACTTGTTACTGACTTGATTTTTGCCATGTCACTGCTCCCTGTCTCCCTGTTAAAGTAAACAAGATCTGATATGTGAACAGCTTCCTTTAAAAAATGGTGGCTATGTTTTTTTTTTAAATCAAAGTTTTATTGAACAAACACATTAATTTCTGATGTACATACAGTTCAGCTTTTAGTGTTACATTTCCTCACAGCGTGCATTGACATATTCTCAATTTCACATGCATAGTAATCCTTACAATAATGCAGATTTAGCAATATCCTATGCTTGGTACCTTACAACATATTATTGCAGTATTCAGCCATTTGGGCATTAAAAAATTCTGGGCATTACCAGTTCCCTTGGGCTCAACCCTGGAGTATCTAACCATGGGGGCCACAATCTTGCAAATCTACCTGGGTTCCCCCTGTGTTGATAAATATATCTTTCCAAAGTAAGTGTAGTACCCATATGTGTTATCCAGAATGTCACTGTAGGAGGTGCTTTTGATTTCCACCACAATAGGATGAGTTTCCTGGCTTGGAAAAGTGCCCTTAAGTATGGAATTCTAATCGTATCTTCGGCTCTATGCTCTTCCAACACTCCCAGTAAACAGCACAGTGGGTCTAAGGATACTTTTTCTTGGAATATACAGTTAAGTGTATCAATCACCGTACGATGCAATTTTGGGCACCGCCACAGGAGATGGATAAGGTCCCCAGTATGCTGATGGCATCTGCCACACAATGGATTCGCTAGTCCTCCCATTCTATGTAGACATTTAGGGGTATAATGCGCCATCAGCACTATGTATAGTTGGGACACTTTTTGAGCTTCTTCCCATTTTCATCTGTAAGCGTCCCCAGATCCGCCTCCCAGTGGGATCTTTCCTTAATGGGATGGCCTTCTAAGTAGTGCGTCAGTAACGTTTGATAGCATTGAGAGATAGTCCCCTTTGTCTCTGTACTGGTTTTTAGCATGTGAAAAATGGGTGCCTGGGATAGCTCCCATTCCCCTGTGTCTCCCTGTGTTTTGACAGCGTGCCTGAGTTGTAAGTAAGAATAAAGCATAGTTGCCGGTAAGCTAAAGTTAGTTTGTAATTCAGAAAAGGATAGTAGTATACCACTTTGGAATATCTGGAAAAGGAGAACTACCCCATGTAGATGCCACTTGGGTCCCTGCTGCAGTTTAGCTAGCTCCCCATAAGTCTGATTATCCCAGATTGGACTATATTCATTGAAGCCCGTCACCCCCTGCAACTGTCTGCTTTTATTCCATACTTTCTGAATTAAGGTGAGAGTAGGCGTCTCCTTATTGGATATATGGAAGCATTGCGCTTCCAATCCCATGGGAACTGTATCCGTCCCAGTTTCACGAAACATCAATTGAGCCGAAGAACTGGTTGGATTGTGATTCATGTTGCCAACCAAGTGCTGCAGCTGTGATGCTAATACCCTGTAAAAAAAAAGTCACGTGGACGAAACGCACGTCGGGAGTAGCCTATGACTTCACGACGTCCCTGCGATCGCCGCTTGGTTCAAACAAATCTCCAGCAGCCGAATACACAGTGACTGGGATATAGCTATTATATTGCATCTGATGTACGCATTACCCGAGCTGTACACCTTGAGATGTGAGTGTATTTCTGTGTTTTTAATAAATGTATATGGTTTTATAAGGATTCAGCACTGTATAGCTTTCTTCATTTTCATATACACCACCATCAATGGGCGTTGGAGTTCACCTGATCCTAGCCAAGGAGGATTTAGCCCCAGTAGGGGAAGGTGCGACTTGGCCAATCAGGGGTCACACAGGGAGGTGAGCGCATAATAGTGTCGGTGGTGGTGTGTGGTCCCACTTTCTAAGCACTTGTTTCATCACTGCAATGGACTGAGTTTGAAGACTGAGCACTTTTGCACTTTACCTGGTTTTTTGCACTATACAAGAAGCCTTTTTCTATTCACACCGTTTGGATGGACTATTATATTATTATGACATTGCTCTTATGGACATTAATTATTATTAATTAATGGACTGCAAGTTACTGCTTCATATTATATGCACTGTATTTTTGCATGTTTGCACTATAACCACAAGGTGGCAATAGAGAAATTTGTTTAGTTTTTTTTATGTATTTTATTTTCTTGCGCTGTACCACATGTTTATTAATTTTATCTATGCTAATTAATGCAGCCAAGGATTTGGCAATGCCAATCCTCCGCCATATTTTGAGTACTGCAGTTGCTCCAGTTTGATCCTGGGGGGGCAGTGTTTCACAACAACTGCCTAAACATGGTGTTGGCCACTTGAAATATTTTCACTTGGACAACCACGTGAGTTATGAAGAAAGTATAGCAGCTGTGGCATTAGAATCATTTTTATTAGGTTTACTTTTCCTGCTAGTGATATTTTCAGATTATTCCAAGTACTGATTTTATCCCTGAATCTGGACAGCAAGGGATATATATTTAGGTGACAGTAGTCTGCCAACCTAGGTATGATCTGTATACCCAAGTATCTGAATTCGGTAAAAATTGGAATGGGGCATGAAGCTGGGAGATCTGGCTCCTGTTCATCGTCGAGCAGCATCAGGGTCAATTTGGACCAATTTATGGTCAGGCCTGAGTAATGGACAAACTCAGATATAGTGGACATGACTCACGCCAGAGTGACATTTGTATCTCCAGGATGAGCATCATGTCATCGGCGTATAACATAATCTTTTCCTGTAGATCTCCATAAGAAAAGCCCTGAATCTGCGGAGCGGCTCTCACCATGGCTGCTAGCGGATCTATAGCAATAGCAAAGAGCAGGGGAGACAGGGGGCAGCCCTGCCTAGTTCCCCTGCCCAGAGCAAAAGCGTGAGACATTTTATCTGACAATCTAATGGTAGCCTGTAGGCAAGCATACAATAGTTTTACCCATTTTATAAATCATTTTTCAAAACCAAACTTAGAGAGTATCACCCATAGATATTTCCAGCTGATGCTGTTGAACGCCTTGTTGACATCTAGGGATAAGAGAGCCCTGTGTCCCTTGTTGTCTGCCTGCACTTGCATATTAAGAAAAAGTCTCCTGAGATTAGTGGCTGTAGATTTCTGTGGCATAAAGCCCGCCTGGTCTGGGTGTATAATTAATGTAATGACTTTATTGACCCCAGTGCCAGGACCTTAGCAAGGGTTTTAACATCACTTTGTAGGAGAGAGATAGGTCTATAGGAACTCAGATCAACTGGGTCTTTCCCAGGCTTAAGCAACAGGACTACATTAGCTCTTGCCATTGATGTAGGAAGACTTCCTTCCTCTATGGAGGCATTAAATACTTCTAATATTTTAAGTAGTAGTTGCTCACCATGTTGGGTAAACACCTCCATGGGGAGACCATCCTCCCCAGGGGCCTTACATGTAGGAAAGGAGCTGGCCGCCAGCTGTAACTCGCCCAGCATCAGGGGAGCGTCAAGTTTCCCTTTAGCTCTACTAAAAGAGTAGGTAATTCAATTTTTGAGAGGAAGACACGCAATTCTTCATCAGAGAATGTATCTGTGGATCGATATAGATCTTTATAAAAGGAAGTAACAATATCCTCCTCTGTCCGCTGGAAGAGCGCAGGGCTCCTATAGCCGGGGACTGCTGATGAGACCTAGCTATCCTAGCAAGGAGATGGCCAGTCTTTTCCCCCTCCTCAAGGCTAATTTTGTGAAAAATCTTTTACATTCCCCAGAAGAGGATCTCAGTCGATCCAGAGAATCCTGGGCTGACATCCATGCCTCTCTCGCAGACTCTGATGGGTCAGTTACATATGCCAATTCCAGCTGTCTCACCTGATCACCCACCTGCTCCAATAGGCTGGATGAATTTCTCTTAACAATCTGTACCTCCTCAATAAACACCCCTCGGAGATATTCTTTAAAGGTTTCCCATTTTTGGATAGTGTCAGCATACTGGCTATGGGACCTAAAGATTTCCATAATGTATGTGGCCACCCAGTTGTGTGAGGTAAATAGTTTGAGCCAAAGAGCATTAAGCTTCCAGGGAGCTCTAGGTAGTGCGGTAGGGGGCTGTGTATATAGCCACGTTGCTACTGGCGAGTGATCAGACACTCTGAATGGAAAATATTCTATTTTAGAAATATATTTGTCTAATGAGGTGTGCCCACACAGAGGTCTATGCGTGACAGTGACACATGAGTTTCTGAGAAGCATGAAAATTGTTTAAAGCCGGGGTTACAAACCCGCCACAGGTCAATCCACCCTACCTCCGAGAGCAGCCTGCTGAGAGCAGTGCCTCTGTTGCTCCCGGGGTTTACCATGGGAGGGTGCCTATCCAATTTGGGGTCTAAACAATTGTTAAAATCACCCATAATTAATATTGGGACATCAGGCTTATCAGTCAGGTATGACAGCGGGAGGAGCAATATATCCCTAGAGAATGTAAGAGGAATATACACAAAGGCCAACATTAACGTCAAAGTATACAGTTTACAATATAGAAAGACAAATCTACCCAAGGGGTCCACAAGGGAGTCAAGCTCCTGGTACGCTAATGCTTTGTGAACCAGAACACTCACTCTGCATGAATATGCAGAGTAAGTGGAGTGGTACGCCTTGCCAACCCACACATAGCACAGGAACCTCACATTATCACCTAGGAGATGAGTCTTCTGCAGGCCAACGATTGCTGGGTGAAATTTACGAAGGCCTGCTGAGATCATGGTCCTTTTTAAGGGATCGTTCACACCCTGGACAATCCAGGATACAATTGGTGTAGTAGCCATAATATATGTGCATGGGGGTATCGATAGGGGTGCCCGCCCCAGACAGACCAAGAGACTAAGTGGTATCTAGGATTCAAATATTCACAGTGTAGCGCTAGTGATAATAAAAATCAAAAAAACACAAATAATAAAATAATCAAACACTCATTGCAGTACAAATAAAACAGTGCTCCAAACATTAATATAATAATATGTGCATCAATGTATATAAATATAAATTCTAAATGTCCATAAAAATCCGTGCATTGACCATCAAAGATAGTAAATACAATGAATGTGGAAAAAGCAAAATCATGAATAGTTCAACAAATCCACATGAGCATAGGAGTGAAAGCGGATAGATCCATACAGTCCAAGACGGACAAGATCCCAATAGTGAGGAGTAGAGATGAATCCACACGTGGTGATTATATATCCTCCACCAGCCTATTAAGCCGCTCACCTCATAGACAAGTTAAAAACGCCTGTCTCCCATCTCCAGGGAATTAGACTCCTCTAATAGCCAGGTCCTCCGTTTCTCAGAAAGCTCCAATGATATCACCCAGACTCCAAAGCTAAGCAAGATTCATCTCACAAACATGTAAGAAAGGTGAGAGGCTTAATAGGCTGGTATATTCCAGCAATTGTTCCCTAGTCTCCTCTTTCAAGATTTTGCAGCAATATTCCCTTTCTTCTTCCACGGCAAAATACACAACCTCCTCAACCTGCATCTTGCGCCAATTAACAAATGCCAAAACCTATTTTCCCAGGTGCAGCCGATCTGATAGTATGGCTTCAGTATTATGTCAGGGGATGCAAGCATCCAGTAAGGGAAAACAGATCAATTGGCTGCACTTAAACAAATCAGGACATATGGATAAGTGAAAAAGATATGTTTATTAATACAAGTGACATGCATCCAATACCAGCACCAATGACAATACACAAACAACCCCAGTAATAGCCCTAACTAACTAACTATATACAATAAATTAACACACATAAGAATACCGGCAGATATAGGAGATAAAAGGAAGAGAAGCCAGCAACAGCAGCAGCAGCGGGACACAGGTCACAGAGGACAGGACTCCAGATAAGGAACAAAGTACAAGGTCCAGTCAGCAGCAGCAACTGCAGCAGGAAGCAGGTCACAGTGGACAAGGGACAGGATGCTGGAACAGGTCATAGGGAACAAGGAACAGGACTCCGGATCAGGATCAGGCAGGATCAAGACTAGCAGAGACAATACTGAAGCCCTGAACCCCAGTGAATAGCGGGCTTTTATACTCCCAGCAGAATATGTCAGGTGCAGCTTGATGATCTGTGTGTTACTTTGCTGGGAGGCACCTGCAGGTGGATACCAGAACTACACCCTTAGGGGCAGAAAGCAACAGTGCTACCTGCAGGTGAACCCAGAAGTAGCACAGGTCTTGACAAAGTCATTATTGGTCATTGCACCCCCTATCCTGTCTCACATTTGGGGGGTGGGGAAGTATGGATAGTTTGTAGCTGGTGGGAATGCAAAAAAGAGGTCTACCCATGGGTGCGGAGAGGCACAGATTGATTCAAATTGAGTTATTGTGGTAATATCTGTAATATTATGTTTCAGTAATGGTTAACCTGAAGGAAATGGAAGATCTCTCTGGAGAGAAGATCCTTTTGGAGATATGTGACAGTATAGAGATTGTGATTAGGCTGCACATGGTCTAGCTGCAAAATGCTGCAGGACCTTTGAATGCTGGAGCAAATGTTGGGTTTATTATAATGATCAATAAAGGAGAGTGTGGGTAAATGAGACCACTGTATAATTTGATGTCATTCTACATCTTTAAAGAATGACCAGGAATGTTATTAGAAAAATGGAAATACCACTAATGTGGAAGCTATAAGAGATTATTCATTGTTATTGGGCTGCTGAGGTAAGCTTCTATGTGGAAACTCACAGGGGAACACCACTGGTTGCATGCCAAAGTGATATCTGTCCTATCTAAGCTGCATCATATTGCATTTTCTAAGCAAGTGCTTATCACATGAAAACATATTCTTTGCCTCTTTTGACCAGACATGAAGTCGTAACCTAAATAGCAGCCGATACTCTAAACATTAATTAAATAACTTGAATTAAAATTTAAGGAGACTACAGAGACTACAATGTAAAAGTTATCTAACGTCTACATGCAAATGCTAAGCAAGGATAACTGCTATGATGTAATAGAAAAAAAAGGCACTATGACACTTAGCTTTTGTTAATTAGAAGTGTGAGTATTAAAATTTAGCTGTATATTTGTTGTATAAGAAACTTACATACCAATCATACATGCTAGGGCTTAAAAAGCTGTGCCAGAAGATTACAGCTGATTAAAGTGCTTGCCGTTTCCTCTAAAGAACAAAATAGAAAGCATGCCAGATTTAGTTAAATATAAACATGTCATTATATCAAGTACATTATTTATCACAGCAGTGCTCTGTGAAATTGCAAAGTTTGCCTGGTTATCAGCATATGATTCCCTTTTCATAGTAAAATATACTGTGATTTCTTGCAAACACATCCATATTTAGTGAAAGTTCCATTCTTCTAAAAATGCATTTTTCCTAAATGGAAAGTGCATTTGAAGTTACTGCCAATTTTGTTTGAACTAAATATCCTTTTCCAACTAGAGGAAATCTTTCTAGATCAGAATTTAACTATCTGCAGAAATTAGGAAATTGCTTTTGGTAACTGTGTATCTGGCATGAGAGAACTATGCTGAGGTTATTCATCTAGTGCCATAAAGGCTAAATGTACTTTGGGTTCCACAAAATGGAATACTATTACCAGATAAGGTCTAATATATCTGCAGATTGATTTTTTCCCCTACTTTGCAGGGGGCAGTTTTGACTGTTTTAATAGTGTTAGAGGAATACAAAGCTGATATGCATATATGTGAAAGGTTTTACTTCTTGAGTTATTTATTATTATTATTATACAGGATTTATATAGCGCCGACAGTTTGCGCAGCGCTTTACAATATTAGGGCAGATAGTACAATTACAATACAATTCAATACAGGAGGAATCAGAGGGCCCTGCTCGTTAGAGCTTACAATCTAGGAGGGAGGGTTAAATGATACGAAAGGGCAATAACTGCAGGGATGAGCTGATTGAGAAAATAAGGAGTGTAGTTGTTAGGTATTTATAATTCTTGTGATCCAAGCAGATCTGCTAGATAAACACAGATCAGTGATGTTGTCTCCACTGTAAAGGGATACATTCTGTCACCATCCGGACTGATGATTGGACAATGAAGGAGCGCACATTGATGGGTTTCACTGTGTTATCTCTCTAGTGTGTCCTAACAACAAGACCCCAGTGCTGGACCAACAGTGTTATGCATACAGTACTTGCTGCTTTTAAATGCGTGTAATATACTTTTTCAATGTGAAAAAATCTTTAAAGTGTCTTTAAATCCAAAAGTTATTTTTAACTTTTGGAAATAGTAAGGTGTGATTAAAACCCCTTGTGATAGACACATTGTCAGCCTCAGCCTGCATAGAGATTTTCCAGCTCATAGAAGAACAATCTAAGTATCAGCAAGCTGAGAATGACTGTCACTGGGGCAGGTCAACTAAGCATTCAACCCTTACACACACACCATTCACAGCATTGGCTGTTTCCATTCTGACCTTTAAAAATGTTTTTGTCAATCGCTGCCATACCCAGACAGCAATGTGACAGAGTTTACACTACAGTAGCTTTTAAGAGAGGCAGAGCTCTTTAACACCTTCCCATCCAGCCTATGGCTCGTGCAACGGCACAATCTCTCATCAGCTGTGTCCATCGAACACAGCCAATGACGGATCAGTGTACCAGCTCTCTGCCAGTACCATGTGACCGCTGTGACCAATCACAGCAGATCACATGACAGTTGTAAACAATGGACCAGGCAAGTTACAAGGATAAGACCAGGTTATCAATGGCACCAACATCTCATAGGTAAGAGTTAAAAATGGAGATAGGAGGAGATAGGAGAGGAGTTTTAAAAAGTACAACAATTTATTTGATTAAAATCATTTGTACAACCATGTATTGTCATCCATCAAACATGAGAGAATTTCTGGATAAAAAAAAAAAAAAAACATGAGAGATTTATTCTTTCATCACGCTTATAATCTCAACATGTTTTATCATTCCGGCTTCTTCAGGAAAAAGCGTGGTGAGAATACCAGTAAAGCAACCCAAGTGCTCAGATGGAAACGGACTGAGGCCAAAGGACAGAGGACATGGAGACACAGGAAGGGGAAGGCAGATCTGCCTCCGACCTGCGTCAATCCCCATCAAAGGGGAAGGCCAATAAAACAAGCAAATAAGGTGTATCTGAACAGGGAGTGGCGCCAAACCAGAGTGATCTTGAATTTAAATAAATTAATGTCATATGGTCATGCAGCCCACTCCTCCTTAAGCATGCACCTGAGAGTGATTGGCGCTAACCTGAGGCACTGTTTTAAACAGTGCAGCACAGTGTGAAAGGAAAAGTGTATATCTATGTACAAAACAAATTCAAAGGAGCAAATATGAATTAGATAAAAAAACTTAAATTAATCTTCAAGACAATATTGTGCAAAAACGATTAAAATATATGCATTAATCATATAGTGATTGTATTAAGTTCATAAATATATCAAAAATATCAAAAATAAAAGAAAAGTCCATTTCCATGCTCTAAAAGTGCCAAAAAGTGCTGTAAACAATTCCAAATCGTGCTCCACCATGAAATGTGTGACAGGGTTTCAAACTCACCAGAAATTTGGCAATACAGAGCCCATAGGTAGAGATCCACGATCACCACAAGGCCTCAAACAGCATCAGAGCAATTCTCTTGACCCACTCTCTCATAGGGGATGTCAGTATTAGAGATATGTAAGAAATACAAACAAAAAAGCTCCCATAGTATAACACCCATTTATTTGTACATAAAAACATAAATAGTTGAACTCACATTTTGTGGCACTCAGGTATACAGCATGCAACTAGATGGGGCTCGTCACTCTCATTTTTTTTTTTTTTTCAAACAAGCAAGAAGGGACATTTTCAGGGGGTGTTCTGTACACCATCTGTACCCTCTAGGTTGCCATATTGCATTGTATTTTACAGAAAATTAATGCACTGCAAAGTGAAATTTTTAATAACCTTCAATTACAATATGACTTGAATCACAATTGTTTACGCTATATTATTTTTTTATTTCCTAATTTTTTCCCCCCAAAAGGGGAGTTACCCTTTAAATAAACCTTTGATGTCTGAATATATCCATGCAGTTCTTATAGCAGTGTCTAAACTCACCTTTATATAAGAAGGGACTAGTGTTGAGCGAACCCGGACTGTAACGTTCGGGTCCGTACCGAACTTTCGGGTGTCCGTGGCACGGACCCGGACCTTTCAAAAATCGTTCGGGTTCGGTCCGGGGTTGGGCTTTCAAGCCATGCCTGGGCTTGCAATGTCAGGCCCAAGCGAGTTGTGATCAGGGAAGAATATATTTCCACTCAAATCTGTGACGATATTCTTGACGTACCTATATAAGTCTGTAGTTTCCAAATAAATTTCCCATTGAGGGGAAAACCCCCCTTTTTTAATCCTTTATTTTTTTATTATATCGCATTTGTTAACACTAAGTTCAGTATAACATTAACTTCCAATAATTTTTAAAGTGAAACGTCACGTAATTAAAAGACATTTTATGTTACGTTATACCGTTGGATCTCCCATGTCTACCACATGTCTTGTGGGGGACTTTTACAGGGAAGAACGAAC
>BLSH010357473.1:457379-472226 GCA_018402905.1 Glandirana rugosa | reverse complement strand
ATCCAATGTGGACAAGCTAACCTTTATTAAAATGAATCAGGCATGGATCCCACAAGACTTGTCTGTACCTTGTGCAGAATAAACATTTAGACCGGACTCACACAGCCATTCATATACTTCTTTTTTTGAATAGGCCTCAATACAAAAAAAAACCATGTTACCAGGGTACCTCCTCCTACTCCTCTACCACCGCCACTTCCACCTACACTGCCACGGTCACGGCCTAGTCAACCTCTAGGCTCCTACTCCACATCCACCCCCCTTCCCGTTATTTTACTTGATTTTAATTTATTTTCCCTATCCCCATTTATTTGTAGGGCACTTGCCCTAGTTTGAAGATGATTTTAGAACAGTTATATGGCTTCTACCATTAATTAATACTTTTCAGACACAGTTTGAAGATGATCCACATTCACCTCCATTTTTGCTTTTTTTATGTTTTTATTTTTTTTTAAATATTTACAGTTATTTCCCTGGCCCCATTTTTTTGTAGGGCACTTGCCCTACCCTTACCCCCATTTTACTTCCTTTTGCAGCCCTCTAGGGCTTTCCAGGACTTTGTTACAGCCATTTTTGTGCATAAAAGTTCGGGTCCCCATTGATTTCAATGGGGTTCGTTGTCCGTGCGATCGTTCGGGTTCCGTCCGGACCCGGACCCGGACTTTGTCCCGAAGTTCGGACGGACCAGCAGAACCCGAACTTCCAGAGGTTCGCTCAACTCTAGAAGGGACTTAGAAAGTCTTGTACACTCTACGCAAATTATGGAATTTCTGTTTTGCATGAAACTTGGACATGCGTCAACTGGTTGGCTGAAAAGCAAAGGACAAGGTTTGAAATGCCTGTTTTAAAGCCCAACACCAGTGAGATTAAAAATCCCCCGTTGCAGTGGGGTTTCTCCCGCACTGCAAGGCTTAAATGCTTGCTTAGGTCTAGGGGATGGGAAAAGCAGTTTTACTTGCTCAATCCTACACTTCCCTACACTCGAGTGGTAGACTATTGCTTGGCGTTCTCACATAAGGTATAAGACTATGAATTTTCCATTGGTCTTTGTAAAATCTGCAGACCTGCAGGCATAGAGGAGAAGAGGCTGTGGGGAAAACAGAGCAGCCTGCAGTAATGCAGGATCAGTAGTAATAGGGATTCTCTTGTTCCCCCTTAGACCTAAACAAGCATTTAACCATTGCAGCGTTGGGGAAGCCCTGGAGCAAAGGAGCATTTTTACTTTCTTTGGAGATTATCTTTAAAATGTTCTCTGCTGCACATAGTCTGTATATATAAATTCTTGAAATGTTGCTGTGCCTTTGCTGGCAATGTTCGCTAGAAAATTTCATTTCCATAAACAAGCAAGATTATGTATAAACTTATAGCTGGGAATTTGAGGTTTTTCAAAAGGCAGAAAAAAATTGCTGAAGTGCTTATCAGTAAACAACAAATGCCAGTGGTAATGCATGCTTCTAAAAACAGTAATGGCAGGACCCATACAGTATCTCACAAAAGTGAGTACACCCCTCACATTTTTGTAAATATTTTGTTATATCTTTTCATGTGACAACACTGAAGAAATTTCACTTTGCTACAATGTACAGTACTGAGTGTACAGCTTGTATAACAGTGTGAATTTGCTGTCCCTTCAAAATTACTCAACACACAGCCATTAATATCTAAACCACTGGCAACAAAAGTGAGTACACCCCTAAGTGAAAATGTCAAAATTGGGCTCAAAGTGTCAACATTTTGTATGGCCACCATTATTTTCCAGCACTGTCTTAACCCTATTGGACATGGTGTTGACCAGAGCTTCATAGGTTTCCACTGGAGTCCTCTTCCACTCCTCTATGACAACATCATGGAGCTGGTGGATGTTAGAGACCTTGCATTCCTCCATCTTCCGTTTAAGGATGCCCCATAGATGCTCAATAGGGTTTAGGTCTGGAGACATGCTTGGCCAGTCCATCAACTTTACCCTCAGATTCTTTATCAAGTCAGTGGTCGTCTTGGAGGTGTGTTTGGGGTCATTATCATGTTGGAATACTGCTCTGCGGCCCAGTCTCTGAAGGGAGGGGGATCATGCTCTGCTTCAGTATGTCACAGTAAATGTTGTCATTCATGATTCCCTCAATGAACTGTAGCTCTCCAGTGCTGGCAGCACTCATGCAGCCTCAGACCATGACACTCCCACCACCATGCTTGACTGTAGGCAAAACACACTTGTCCCTGTACTCCTTACCTGGTTGCCACCACACATGCTTGACACCATCTGAACCAAATATGTTTAACTTGGTCTCATCAGACCACAGGATATGGTTCCAGTAATCCATGTCCTTAAACGGCTTGTCTTCGGCAAAGTGTTTACAGGCTTTGTTGTTCATCATCTTTACAAGAGGTTTCCTTCTGGGAGGACAGCCATGCAGACCAATTTGATGCAGTGTGTGACGTATGGTCTAAGCACTGACAGGCTGACCCCCCACCCATTCAACCTCTGCAGCAATGCTGGCAGCACTCATGCGTCTATTTCCCAAAGGCAACCTCTAGATATGATGCTGAGCATGTGCACTCAACTCCTTTGGTCGACCATGACGAGGTCTGTTCTGAACCTATTCACCATGCTGCAGCTCAGTTTCAGGGTCTTGACAATCTTCTTATAGCCTAGGCCATCTTTATGTAGAGCAGCAATTCTTTTTTTTAGATCCTTAGAGAGTTCTTTGCCATGAGGTGCCACGTTGAACTTCCAGTGACCAGTGCGAGAGAGTGAGAGCGAAAACACCAAATTGAACACACCTGCTCCCCATTCAGATCTGCGACCTTGTAACACTAATGAGTCACATGACACTGGGGAGGGGAAATGGCGAATTAGCCTAATTTGGACATTTTTACTTAGGGGTGTACTCAATTTTGGTGTCATTTCTTCAGTGTTGTCACATGAAAAGATATAATAAAATATTTACAAAAATGTGAGAGGTGTACTCACTTTTGTGAGATACTGTTCTTCATGCATTAAGATTTTTAGACAAATACATTAATTTATTTTAGAAGAAAAAGGGAAACCTAATTAGAAATTGAATAGGAATATTGTGCAAAACAAATACAAGTATGAGCATGTTGTTTTTTGTGCAAAATTGAAATAAATAAATATATAATAATAATAATAAAATCATGTAATATATAAATAATGAATTCTTCACATATAATTTTACACAACACAGTATTTGAGTGTAATCAGCACTGTTAGCATTTTTATTTTTTTATATGCTGATTAGTCTTTGTTTGTTCTCAAAAGCATTTATAGCCTTTGAGGTCAGTCACCTCTCACAGGCAGTTGGGCTCATACAGCATAAAAAGCAGGCACTTTTGAGTGCCCAGGAAGCCCAGATTCAGAGTACAGCATGCTACCAGCAGCCTGTCAAAATCAGTGACAGGCTGAAATACGTAGCATCTGTACGCATCTGTATGGTGTTCTAAGTAACTCTCACAATTTGGGCTGCATGTGTTCAGAGATGTATTCCCCAAAACAGGAATTCTGTGTTCGGGGAAAACATTCCTTAACCCATATGGCCCCTAAATGTTGAGCACTTGGAATAGTGTCCAGCTGCATACAGTCACTGTATATTTCACACTGTCATTGATATTGATTTTCTGCCTCCCAAAAATGCCAGGTTTTTATGCTGTACGATCCAAAACGCCATGTGCATGAGTCATAATGGCCTGGTCAAGATACATATTTTGAACTTTTATATAAGAAGTGTGCTTGTTTCTTTTTTATGCATTTTTTCCCTCTTAAAGGGATGTTCACATAATCTGCAACTTATGCAGAAATGTTTTTGTTGCCACAAAAGGCTACTATATTTTTGCAATTCCATTCACTTCAAAGAGAACCTGCGATAAAAGTGATGGCATATTTATTTACATAAACATTTATTCATCATACATTAAAGTGTGTATATACTGGGGGAATTCAATAAAGCTGCTGCACCGTTTTGTCTCACTTTAATCCCTCTTGTCTTCATTTGGAAATGAAATCGAAAGAATCAAATGTTTTCTCACTTCATTTAACTCAGGCAATCTTCTTTACTTATCTAAATGTGGCCCATTGTTTTTAACGGGCCTGTACACACAGGCGCATAAACGTGTACTGCAACGTTGCTGGTCAGTATTTGTATGCACATTTACATGCAAATGCATTCATATGCACACAAATACACGCATAAACCACTTTCTCTTGATTTAAAAAAAGCTAGAAAAGTTTATATGCGCGTGCATACGTATGCTCAAATGCATGCAGGTGCTATATAGCCCATTCTCTCTTTTTTTTCTGCAAGGAGTATCAGATGTTCATACATCAGTACCATGTGCAAGTAGCCTCAAAGCATTGGTTAGAGGATCTTTGGTAACTAAAGTTCAGGAACAGTGAGTAGCTCTATCTGAATAGTTTCCTGACATAAATTTGCAAGATCTTCTCCATGAAGAAAGGCTCTGGGCTCTGGAGAGATTCATAGTTTGTCTTACTGAGATAAAAGATAATCTTTTAAGGTATGACTTTATTATTAATTTACAGCAGAGAGGATGAATATTTAAATAAAGCTTTCTTTCACCTTTGAGTCTAGATTCCCTTTTAAGGCACTCTCTTGCTAAACTGAAATTGTAAATAAAAGATATCACTGTAATGAAGATAGTGGATAGTTACCTCTCTGGCTTCCTACATCGCTACAGGACACAGTGGTAGGGTTGGCGGGTGGACTGTGCACTGTGCACAGCAAGGAACCAGAAGAGTAACAGCATCCACTCTCATCTTTACAGGGTTAGCAGTTAAATATAATTTCAATTTTAGTGGCAAAGTGGCTAAGAACCAATGTATATATTTGCTTATGTTTTGTGCTTTGCTATGTAATATGATTGCATTGTTACTTTGAAAGCAGTAAAATAATTAGAAAATCCTATAATTACATTGTGTATAAAGCTTTGCTTTCATGTATAGAAATTCCACAAGGGAATACAAATTTCCAGACGTAAATATATGGTCTAATCCAGCTGATAAATGTTGTGTATTCGGATGCAATTATAGTAAAACCTAATTGCTCTAAGATGGGAAGGCTAGGTACATTTACATTTACCGAAGATAATTTAGTTAGTAGATTGAAGTGGAATAAACTGGCCTGATGTGAAAATGATTATTGGCTGAGTTTTTAGACTTGTTTTCCTTTTTATTTGTTTCTGTCCACATTTTAAATATATTCAGGTCTACAAACTAGAAAAGTTACGACCTATTAGTGGTTGACTGATGAAGAGGCTTTCTCAGATGCATAATTACTAGAAGCTAGAGAAAAATCTTTAATTGCTAACTAAATAGGTCAGGTACAAAAGCAGTAGTGTACAATAACCGTTTAAATTGTCAGTTTAGGTCAGAGCCTGACAAATTTGCTTTGCATCTAGGAGCCAACTAAAAAAAGTTAGGAGCCAGTTATTTGTTTAGCGTAGTGTTGGGTTGTCAGCGCCCGGGGTAAAGCAAGTCATTTGCGCCCCCTAACCCAAACTTACTCACAGCAGAGCAGCCAGTCAATAACTCCAATGTAACATTGTTATATCAGGGTTATAGGCTGGCCAGAAAGGGTGGCACTAAAAACCTGTTATAGGGGGAAACTCCTTATTATGCCATCGTGACTGTGGCATGTGAAACACCCTCATCTGCTGCCTAACAGAGCTTAAGGGTGGCCGTTGATGGGTGGCAAAAACATGTCTCTACTACGCATTTTTACCACCCAATTGCACATCTAAATGAAGCCTTAGTGACACTTTAAATAAAATACAAAAAATGTGAAAGTATTCCAGTGCTGCTGATCTTCTGCTGCCTCTTTGCAGCCACTTCTTGCCTACATGTGTGTCCTCCATGGTGACTTTTCATTGCTCTGGTGGATTTCTGGTCACCGTGAAATACTGGAGCCCAGCTGCACATAAAGAGTGGTAATTGTTGACGATTCACAGGGCTTTATAAGAGGACATAGAAAAAGACTCTTCTGCATATCCAGCTGCCTCATTTCCCCTCCCCTACCTCACAGCACACAGTAGAGCTGCATGACTCTGGTTAAAACAAGAATCACAGTTTTGTTGTGTAGAATAAATATCACGATTCTCGCGGTGTAACATCATCCTTCACGTTATACAAAAAAATGGGCTTACTTTACTATTTTTTTTTTTTTGTAATTCATAAAAGTGTATTTTTTCAAAAAAATAAAAATTTGAAAGATTGCTGCACAAACACTGTGTGACATAAAATATTGCAACAACCACCTTTTTATTCTCTAGGGTCTCTGCTAAAAAATATATATATATAATGTTTGGGGGGTTTTAAGTAATTTTCTAAAAAAAAAAAAAAAATTTTTACTTTTAAGCAACAAGTGTCAAGAAGGGTTTAGTCTTTAAATGGTTAAACTGACCATTAAGGATGGGTTTGGGCTTGTTCAGAACCAAACGTGCCAGGAAGTGAACCCTGCACTGCACTAATCACAGGCAATGAGACATTTCCCTGGTGCGGGGCTGCAGCAATCAGGGAATGTCTCACTGCCTGTGATTAGTGCAGTGCAGAGTTCACTTCCTGGCTGGCTCGGGCACGTTCGGTTCCGAACAAGCCCAAGCCCATCCTTACTGACCATCTACAGACTTCCTTTGATAAAAGAATGAAAATATACTTTTGTGTTTATAGTTATCAGAGAACTTGGCAGACTACCCGGAGTTTTGTTTATACTTAACAGCTGTCAGCTAGCCTCATGCAGAGAACGGCTCTTCACCGAGTCGGAGATGCTGTTAGATAGTGAGGGGAGAGAAGGATCAGGTGCTACTTGCCAGGACGCGATTTTTGGTCACCATGGCGACCAGGCAACTGGGTATTTTCGAACCCTGGTTCAGGTCCATAACAATCTTTCGAAAACCAGCCTTAATCCCATTATATCATACTGTTGACACATTTTTTACGTGTATTAACTTATCTTCTTCAGCTATATAAGGCAGAATTATACAAATTTCAACCATTCATAGCTGGTATGACATGGCACACTAGGGTGCTTGGTTTATCAGGTTCTGTAAAAAAATTGTCAGCAAACTGGCTTGTGAACCAAGGGTGATGCAGACAGTTGCAAGTATGCAGGCAGCTATACAGCACAGCGTCCTTACCGCTAGGAGCAACCACCAAAGACCTCATATCCTTTCACACCTCTTAGGTGACTCTCAGAGAAATACACAGTTTGTTCTCTCCCTGCTTCTGGTTATCTACTTACCTGCTGCTAATACTGTGATCTGCTCACCACAGTGACATGAATGGGCCCAGGAGAGGATGGGGAGAGCCAGAGCAGGACAACAGCAGTGACAAAGTAGGTGGAACACTTCTATGTGTGTGACAGGCCTGGGTTCTGTGTGAAGTCCCCAGGAGTTCCACCATGATCTATCTGTCAATCACAGGCAGGTGATGGATAGATCACATCCCCACTTATCCTACACTCCTATCATGATATGCTCTCCCCCACATGCAAAGCGGTGCAGGCAAACAAACAATGTAAGTGCTGTTCCCTGCTGGCCCCTTCTCCCCTCCTTTCCATCTCAGGTGCTTGTATGTGGCATCACATGGGGTGGATGAGAGAGGAGGCCTGGCATAGAATAGCGTGCCAGAAAAGAACATACAACAGTCTCCCTGTGAACTGTGGGGGTGTACCGCGCTTATGGTTTTAGGTATTAGACTGCTGCCCTCCAAAGATTCCCTCCCTTGGGTGGGATAAGTGATTGATAGAGGTGGTGCTTGGAGATGGCGCTGTCTAAGTACAGGGAGATAAATGTATCCCTGCTGTTCTGTGGTCATAAGTTCTGTTTATATAGTGTTTCTAATTCCTTAATGAAGTGCGTACGTGTCATTCATTTTAAGTGTCATATTTTGTAAAAATCCTTATTTTAAATTTATAACTGGTTAATAAAATGTAAAATATATAATAAAATCATAACACACAATAGTGAAAGTGCCAGTGCATCCAAAGTGCTGCTTAATTAAAGGTTACAGAGGGTTACAGAGAGAGGACAGCTGGAACGCACGCCGTGCAGCGAGGAAAGCCGGAGAGCTCCCGCCCCAACAGCATACCCTCCATAACCGGCTCTGTGACAAAACTCGGATACTTAGAAGAAAAGAATAGCCCTTTACCCATACAACCTTCAGTTTATGGGAACCCCTCTTTTTTCCCCCCATTATCGTTTTTTATGTTTTTGCACTTTGAATCCCTTATTATCTGAATAAAACAAAGGATACATTTGATTATACTACACTATGGAGTCCTCTCTGCTTTCTATTATTTTTTAAAATACGGAGGAAGCACATCCCGGGATGCACCCACTTCCATAAGAGGGAACATCAACACAACAAGGCAAAGGAACCCATCCGGCAAGCACCAAAGACCACAGGACCAGAACCCCAGGAATAAACAAAGACAGGCACTCCGCCCCTGCAGGGGCAGTGCCCTCTGGTAAGGAGGAAACCAAAGGGGGAGCACGAGTGAATACACACTTCATGTCACAAATAACACAGGAAGAACTCAACCTCACTGAATAAGCACTTGAAGTCACGGATTTATATGAACTTTGTCACTATATGGTGTAATCTTTAACCTAACCATAAATACCCAAATTGTCAGGATCTTCTAATGGACTAATTAACCAAAAAGGAGTAAACATCTAATTTATATACATTGATGGTACAGGGTTGATCATAAATATCTATAAAAGAACATGTTTATATAAAATAAGGTGATTGCATTGTATAACTGTCAACACAGATTGGTGAATTCATAATTTATTTTTGGAAATACCAGCACATCGGTACTAGCACATGCACAACAAAATAATTGCCACACAACCCTGGAATTTTGGAATATTTAATTAAGCAGCACTTTGGATGCACGGGCACTTTCACTATTGTGTTTTATGATTTTATTATATATTTTACATTTTATTAACCAGTTATAAATTTAAAATAAGGATTTTTACAAAATATGACACTTAAAATGAATGACACGTACGCACTTCATTAAGGAATTAGAAACACTATATAAACAGAACTTATGACCACAGAACAGCAGGGATACATTTATCTCCCTGTACTTAGACAGCGCCATCTCCAAGCACCACCTCTATCAAACAGTCTCCCTGTGCTGCTTTGCAGGAAACGGCACTGCTATACTAATATTAATGTGGACTTGTAATGTAGACTTCCGCCCCATGTATTGTGCCCTGCCACCCCAATGTAAGTTGCCTTGCTGCCCCAATATCTTGTGCCCTGCCACCCCATGTATTGTACCCTGTCACTTCCATGTAATGTTCCCTACTGCCCTATATAATGTGCCCTGATGTTCCCAAGCATTTTGCCCTGGCACCCCCATGTTTGTGCGCTGCTTACCTTATTTTGTGAATAAACGAGGATTGCAGATCAAGGGGCCCTTCACACAGGGGGTCCGTATCTCCAAACAGAGAAATGGGATAACCCAGCAGTATATATCAGCAATAGTAAAACTTTATTCATAAATTCCAAACATTTTAGCAACAAGGTAACAATAAGTATTGTGATAAAAAGAGACAATGTTGTCTATTTAAAAAACACCATATGGTCCCACTCATACTAATACACATCCACTCATTCGCTTTAAGGTATAATGTTGGGGCTCTTACATAGATCCTAGGAAATCCACTTTCAGCATTAGCCCAATGAAGTGCTATTAGCTGGGGTAGGGAACATCTAGGTACATGAATGCCCAATGTAAATTGTATATTGAGTGGAATACTGGACAGTGATTTGGGAGGACAATAATAGATGTGTTTTAATTCAGATAGGGGTCAACGGGTAGAAGTCAAGTGGTGCATTCCATGGCTAGTTAATGTGCAGAGTGCAGGATTTGCACAAGTCTAAAGGCAGCGCTAGCTTCACTAGGCAATCTATTCGCCTATCCAGCAGGCCGGTGGCCACCACATAACGATCGGGTCAGTGATCTCGTTAAGTGTGTGGTATGTAAAAGTAAAGCCTCGTACACACGGGACGACGATCGCATACAACAGGTCGTACTAACGACCGTTGTATGCGATATCGATCGTTCGTATGCGCGATTAGAACAGTCGAACATACGACAGTCGTGCAAGGGAGTTGTATGAGCAGACTAGAAAACTTGCTCGTACCAACAAGCGCTCATACGACCGTAGTATCATGTGTACAGAGCAGTTGGTACAACAAGTTGTATTGTGCAAAACACGCATGCTCAGAAGTCAGGAATGGCCGGATGCTAATTACATTCACCTGAACGTTCTTCTGTGCTCGTACGATCATGTAGTGCAGTCAGTATGCTAGATACAACAGCCAACATACGATTTGCGACGATCGTAAGTACGTTCGTCGTCCCGTGTGTACGAGGCTTTAGGTGCGGTACCGGAAGCCTCTGGCAGGAAGAGGCTGATGCCTGTGTGTTAGTCCCGCTATGGGCAGATCACTCACAGTTAGACAGTCTCACTGGTGGTGATGTCCGGTGGCAATCTTCTCTGTGACCAGATCCCCGCAATCGTAAGTCCGACGCAGAGGCAGATTGCTAGGCAGTAGGTGGATGGCCGCTGTGGTCCCTCAGGTTGCTTAGTCGAAGTTACCGCCGGTCCTCCATGCGGTCTGTGCAATCCATGCAGTTTGTCAGTCGCTCTGGCTCCTGGGTAGGGGATGACTTTGGCCACAATCTGAGTTTGCAGTCAGCTGGTCAGTCAGCTGCTGGGTCCATGACAGCATGGGCTTAAAGCTGGCCACTGTCACAATAGTTGTCATTGATCTTAGAACAGTAGCTAAGGGGTTAGGGTGGAAGTCCCTTACTCTTCAAGCCTTGTTCCTTAATTAGTGTTACTTAGGCCCAGTTTGATGGTGAAACCCACCCCTGAATTTGGGCGAGTCAGTAATATCAAATTAGATATTGATTTATTAGTCTTGAGATCCATGTCCATCCCATTCACCTGTCCCTTCTTTGCCATGTACCTTATTTTATGCCCTGCCGACCCCCATGTATTGTGCCCTGCTGTCCCCATGTATTGTTTCCTGCCATCCCCATGTATTGTGCCTGCCGTCCCCTTGTATTGTGCCCTGCCACCCCCTTGTATCGTGTCTTGTAGCCCTATTTATTGTGGCCTGCCATTTCTATGTATTTTATCCTGCTGTCCCTATGTATTGTGCCATGCTGTCCCTATGTATTGTGCCCTGCCCTCCCTATGTATTGTACCCTGCCGCCCCTATGAATTGTGCCCTGCTGCCCCTATGCAATGTGCCCTGCCACTCCCATGCGATGTGCCCTGCCAGTTGCATGTAATGTGCCTTGCCGTCCTCATGTACTGTTCCCTGCTGCCCCCATAAAATGTGCCCTACCACCATCATGTGTTGTGCCCTGCCACCCTCATGTGTTATGCCCTGCTACCTTCATGTATGGTGGTCTGCTGCCCCACATGTATTATGCCCTGCTATCCCTCTTGTAATGTGCTTTGCCATCCTCCATGGGTTGTGCCCTGCTGCTCCCATGTAATGTGCCCTACTTTATGACCTGTAATGGGCTCTTCTGCCTCCCCATGTATTCTGCTCTGCTGCCCCCTTTAATGTTCCCCTATTGTCCCCCATGTATTGTGCCCTGCTGCTCCCCATGTAATGTTCCCTGCTTCACGTGTATACTGTGCCTCCCTGTGCTCTTCCTTGCTGACCTCATGTGCTTTGTTCTGTTGACCCCCTGTGACAGGGGCTGCTGGCCCCCTTTGCACAGCCCTGCTTGACCTCCTGTGCACAGCTCTACTTAGCTCCCATTCTCTGCCCTGCTGCCCTCCACTCAGTACACTGCTAATCGCAACCCAGGATTGAGCATCTGTGCAGAAACAAAAGACCTCCGTTTGCACATGTAATAGGTAAGTTTTAATATTCATTATATTGTAAATGTTCTTTCCAAAAAGAATTGTTTTCCACAGCATAATGTTCACACCAATGTTCTATGAAATGTAGTTCTGAATGTTATTTCAGGGGTTCCCCAAAATATCACACTTTTTGCCACGGGTTCCTCCAAAGTAAAAAGGTTGAGAAACCCTGAGGGAGGCACTGGCTTTGAATGAGACCATGTCCTCTCACCTGTCTGTGCTTGTCACCATGAAGCCATGGCGTCCTTGGCCTGATAGATCATACAGTAGGTGCTGTGATACTTCAGTGAAAGCACATTATCTGGTTTTCATCTCGATTGCAATGATCAGTGTTCTATATGGGTTAATTGATGCCTTGTGTGAATTGGGATGAAGTTAAGTTTAAAAAATGTCCATTTATTGTACAGTCAGTGTTCCTTGCGGATACCTTAATAAAGTCCCCAGAATAGGCAACTGGGAACTGTGTTTTTGACTGTTGGTATTGATCATTGCAAAGCAATCTATGATATTCTAAGTATCAGAATTTCTCAAGGTAAATCTAAAGATGGGGTGCCTCAAAATTTTGCATACCTTTAAAGGATGTCATGACTGAAAACAGTTGACAAATGCTGCTGTAGAGTGTATGCCGGGCTATACTTTCCATAGCAAAGCACAAAGAGTTCAGTGAGGTACTGAACACAACATTATAGCACCTACAGTATGTGGTACTCCTACACTGTAAACACCTTAACCAACAATATTATAGCTAACAATATAAAGCCCCAAGAGGCAATGAAAACTGTTGTGCAAACCAGACAATCAGTGGTATGTTTACAATAAGTTAGGTTTGAGTGCTGGGATTATTGTTAACCACTTACCAACCGGGCCACTTTTTTACATTTGGTGGTCACAAGCTAAAAACATTTTTTTTTGCTAGAGAATTACTTAGAACCCCCAAACATTATATATATTTTTTTTTCAAACACCCTAGAGAATAAAATGGCGATTGTTTCAATACTTTTTGTCACACGGTATTTGCGCAGCGGTCTTTCAAGCGTGATTTTTTTTGGAACAATTTTACTTTTTTGAGTTAAAAAATAAAACAACAGTAAAGTGAGCCCAATTTTTTTCCATATTGTGAAAGAGGATGTTATGCCGAGTAAATAGATACCATACATGACACGGTTGAAAATTGCGCGCACTCGCGGAATGGCGACAAAGTCCGGTATTTAAAAAGTTCCATAGGCAACGTTTTTTAAAAATTTTAACGGTTACCAGGTTAGAGTTACAGAGGAGGTCTTTTGCTAGAATTATTGCTCACACTCTGGCGATCGCGGCGATACCTCACATGTGTAGTTTGAACACCGTTTTCACATGCGGGCGCGACTTACGTATGCATTTTCTTTGCTGCGGGAGCTCGCGGGGACGGTGGCGATTTAAATTTTTTTTTTTTTTTTTTTATTTATTTATTTATTTTTAGCACTGTTCCTTTAAAAAAAATAATCTGGTCACTTTTTTGCTATCACAAGGAATGTAAACATCCCTTGTGATAGTAATAGATGGTGACAGGTACTCTTTTTGGAGGGCCGGGGGGTCTAAAAGACCCCCCATCCCTCCTTTGCACTTCACAGTATTCAGATCGCCAAAAACGGCGATTCTGAATACTGTCGTTTTTTTAAATTTGGCGCCGTTAGCCGCCGTGTAAACCGGAAGTGACGTCGCTTCCGGAATTTGCCGAAGGAGACCCGATCGGAGCCGATTACGGCTTTGATCAGGTCTCCTTCCAGCCGGCGGACGCGCCGGATCGTCGCTCCGGTCTCCCGGTGGGACGGGAGGCCGGAGAAGAGCGGCGGAAGGCAGCGGGAGGGGGGCGTCCCCTCCCGCCTCCTGGGGTAACGACCGAGCGGCTCCCGAGCCGGATCGGTCATCACCCCTGGATAGCCGACCGCTTGCTCTAAAAAATGATACCGGGATATAGCCTGCAGGTGCAGGCTATGTCCCGGTACAGCCGCTCAAACCCGACCGCCGCCTATTTACGGCGCTGGTCGGGAAGGTGTTTTAAAGGGGAAGTAAACCAATTGATTCAACAGTTTACAAAAAAGTTACATTTCCGTCACGTGTCAGGAATGTTACTGTCAGTTTGGTTGTGCTCTCAACCAAACTGTCAAACCATCCAATGGCTGATGTCATAACTGATCACATGTGCAGCATCATGGCAGGTGACAATCAGAGGCCAAGATGGCAGCTTCCTTGGCTGAAAAAGATAGGAGGATCTACTTTCACTTTAAGGGCTCGTTTACACTTGCTTCGGCTTCAGTGCTCATTAAAGCTCATACAGCTTCAACAAGCTTTTATGATGTGTTTTTGAGGCTTCGGAGGTGCTTCGAAGAGGCTTCAGTGAGGTTTCAACAAGGCTTCGACGAGGCTTCAGTGATGCACTTTTGAAGCCTTGTTGAAGCTTGGTCGATGCCCTGTGTATGTTTGTTGATATCTCACACCTGCAATTTCTCCAAAACAAAGCGAAGCTAAAGCTGAATTACAGCCTCTGAAAAGCCGCAGGTGCTTCAAGCGAGCTTTAACCGCTTAACAACCGCCCTATAGACAAAAGACGTCTACAGGGCGGTTGCTTAATTCTGGGAGGACGTCTATTGACGTCCTCCCAGAATCGCGGTTCCCGCGCGCCGAAGCGAAACAAAACCTCTTTAACGTCCACACTCTATAGTTGTTTGTATGTGTCCCGTAGCTGGTTCGAAGTTGTTCCGAAGTTTTCACGTAGTGACTTCGGAGCAGCTTCGGAACAACTTTGGAGTGACTTCGGAGAAGCTTCGTGGAGGCTTCGGAGTTTTTGTGTAGTATTTTCGAACAACTTCGACATACTCGAAATTACTCGTGACTTCGGCTTCGTTCACATTTGCTCGGGAATTTCACTTT
>BLSH010357473.1:439320-451816 GCA_018402905.1 Glandirana rugosa | reverse complement strand
GGGGGGGCATGTGATAATACAATCTCATTATCTCAGTCAGACAGTGTCAGTTTTTACATGGCTCAATGCAGAGCAGCCAGTGACAGATCAACAGTGGCCAGGCGCCCCTAGGCAGCAGTGCGCCGTAGGCGGCCGCCTACTCCGCCTAGTGGTAGAGCCGGCCCTGTACACACACTATATACATGATACTCGGGGGGGGGGGGGATAGGATTTGGATTGGGAAAGGACAAGGAAGGAGAGGGGGGAGGTGAGCTTACTTGCAGTGATTGGGGGGGATAACATGATACTGAATGTCCTAGGAGGTGCCTGGGGGGGGAGCAATTGTGCTAGGAGGGGGGTTGGATATGAAATCTGCCCTCCCCCTCCAGTACAAGTCCTCTCTCCTCCAAAGGCACTCCCTGGGACATGTAGTATCATGTGAACCCCCCATTCCCCAAATCATAAAGATGCTGGGGGGCAGACGTGGTATCTGGTACCCTGTACACCCTGCTAGAGATGTGGGGTCCCAGGTGCCCACATTAGTGCCTCCCTGCCAGGCAAGTCATGGGTCAGTTCACACCATGAACCACACAGGAACACACTGTGTGTTCCTGTGCGATTCACATGCGTTACAGGTACAGTACATAATTTGGGTTGAAATCATGCTAGACTGCACTAAATTATAAAACCAGGAAGCAGATCACATGGTACTACTGTACCATGCAATCTGGTGCATGCAAGCTCATTACATTTGCAACCTGCATTTGGGATGTCATTACGTTAATATTGATACCCATTGCAGATTGCAACTGCAGTGCTTTTGTTATTATTTCTGGAAAGTCCCACAAAAAGGACAGCTGGGAAGTATTGTTGATTGATGTACGTTAGAAGGGGGAAGATTTGTGCTGGGGGGGAGGTGTAAGTGTACAAATTAGTGCTGGAGGATGGTGGGCACCCAAATTCACTTTCACCTGTGTAGGTAAAAATCCTTGCATCGGCCCTGCCTGTGCATACAGTGCAAAACTCCCAGCACAAAAAAAAAGAAATAAATTATAGGTCCTAGTGACAAGCTCCAGTTACTCACGGTGCTTTTGGTAAAATCTTAAATAAATGTATATGTATTAAGTGGTTCTTGAGGAAAACCCAACCACACCAGGGCGTAGTAACATAAGAGTTTTTAGAAACTGGTACATCCTACAGTTATTGTAAAAGATGAATAAAGGAAGTAAAATGGCATCTTAGTTTGCCCTTTAGATCTAATTTATAGTAATAAAAATGTGTCAGAGAAGTGAAAAAACTGAAAATGAAACTAAAAAAGTAGTGGACGTGGGTATAGGTAACAGTTTGTGTGCATCTGAAGGTAATATTTTACTTGGAGATGGTAATCAAGCAAGTTAAATGCATTTATAAATTTGTCCCCAGACTTCAACATCATAGCCGTGGGGTCCTGTAGCAATGGCAGCGTGAGCAGCAGCAGGAAAATGCAGCCATAATGTTGCCATAAATACAACGACTTACAAATGAAAGCGTGGGACCTCATGGGCAACTCCTAATGCATTGCCATGTACCAACCTCACCTGTGCTGTAGTACCCAACAGCATCAACTGCTAGCATTCAATGTAGAGAGTCTTACTTGCTGCCAAATTTAATGTAGCACCCTCTTATATAGATTGCTAGAAAGGATAGGTAAATTAAGTTCTTCTTTTTAGCTCCCCTGTAATTAATGGAGCAGGTTTTCATTGCTTTGGGCTTTTCTGTTTTTCACAGGCTGCAGGTTTGATTGCTTCTCCCAAACTTCTGGAGGGTTGTAGAACATAGGAATGGAGTATGTCAAAGGAACAGTTTGGAAATTTATGGAGCCTCAGCCAATCCCTGAGGAGGTGGGCCCAGTAGGGAACTGAAGAATACATAAATAGTCTGGGGCCTGAGGCAGCCCCGTTCTTGTCCAAGAGAAGTTCCCAGTCTGAAGGACTGTTGCCCTTCTGGGCAGTGCAGCTGAAGTACTTACAAGAGCTCATCGAGGCCCCAGCGAGGCTAGAGCTGGGTAGCCTACTGTTCTGAGAAAAGCTGAAGCAGATCAAGGAAGTCCACTGAGGATCATTCAGGAACATTCATGGCATAGTGGCAGGCTACGCAGAGCCCATATGATCCAGTGTCAAAGTGGTTATCACATCGGCAAAGCCTGACACCTCATGAATACGCACTCTTAAAATAAGCACAATTTGAACAAACAAAAAAACAAAACAAACTCCCCCCCCTCCCATTCCCTCAGTCTTATTCAACCCAGCTCTAGCTCCAAAGACTGTATCCAACTCATACAACATTCATACACCATTCAACCATCCAATCACACAATCATGCCTTCTAGCATACTCTCTGCAGATCTTAGGAGAGATAGCGAACCACCACCTATGAGGATACCTGTGAAGATATCAAGTCTGCTGACCCTGTAACTGAGCTGTTAAGCCATGCTTGCCAGACTTTGGCAAATTTTTTAGCACATCCCCTACCCTTGTAAATAACTTTATAGATCGGTAGTGCTTGATTTATCAAACGACATAGATAAGCGAGGGTGGGAGCAGTCTGTGTCCTCCAATGAAGTAATAACGTCTTTTTTGCATAGAAAAAGATCAAACGAAACATAATGCGTTTATGTACCCTGGGTACAAAGTCATCCATCACCCCCAGGAGGGCCACCTCCGGGGTCCTGGGTGCCGCAAGATCAAAATTTGTCGTGAGCATGTCAAATAGTTCAGACCAGAAGTGTACTAAGCCCGGACATGACCAGAACATATGCATTACATTGGCAGAGACCTCTCCACACCTAGGCCATGAAGCGGACTCCGTGGTTCCCATCTTATTCAATCTGGCAGGAGTATAGTGCAGCTGATGAATAAATTTGAAGTGTATGAGTTTATCTGCCGTGCTAATGATGTCCTGCATGCATGAATCAGTGACCTCCTCCCAACTCTCGTCCGCAAGGTCAGGGATGTATTCCTGCCATCTCACGCAGGAGGCCGCAAATGGATGGGGGCCAACTGCCTGCAGAACACCATACAGCGGGGTTACCAGCTTATCCCCATATGGATCAGTCATAACCCTCTCCAGAGGGGTCACCACCAGCTCCACTCTCCGCCCTCCAAATTGCGCTTGGACTGCATGTCGCAGTAAGAGATATTTAAAGAAAAACGTATTGTTTATATTTGTCTGTTCTTTTAACATATCAAACGAAATAAAATTACCCCCCTCATACACCTGGTCCACATATACAATTCCCCTAGTTATCCACCACAAGGTATCAGGATGAATATTCTCCACTTTGCTAGTAAAACACCCTTTCCATGCTGTCAGCGGAAATCTGCATGACCCCCCCCTCCCTCCAACTCTTGAACTTCACACTTGGCACAGCAGCACATAGGCACAGCTACCACCCATGCTCTCCCCAACATGCATACCTTCCCACCCATTGGTGCCTGATACCTATCCTCTCCCCTTGCACTTAAAGTACATCACTCCCTCTTTCTCACCTTTGTGCCTATGCTCCCCCTGTTTTCTTACCAGTGTTATAATTACATGTATATATTTCATACTGTCATAATAATATGCAATCATAATATTTCATTTTTTGCATTACTAGTCCTTTAACGCTAAAGTCTAAGCAGATTTACAAAATGCATATCAATGTAGCTCTGTGTTCAGTAATACGTCATTAAATGTATTAAATGTATTTTTTTATGTAAGCAAAGTAAGCACCTGCATTTGACTTGGGGTCAGCTTCTTGTAGTCCCTGTACAGCAGAGATCAGACTGTGGGAGGGAAAAGCAGCACAAGAAGCTAAAAAGTGCTGCAGCAACCCAGTAGTCCACCTGATCCTAGAGGTAAATAAATGCCGTAGTTGGGAGTTCCTTGGGAAAAAAAAATCAAAAAGCATAAAATAACTTTATGGCTGGAAAGATGAAATAGATTTTAAAAAGTAAATTTGGACCATAACTGTGCTATAAACAAATGGTTCTGTATGCACAGTTAGCCACGTGTGTGTAAAGGATTGTTTTGCATGGCTCTGCCCACTATCTTGAAATGTAAGATGGCTAGAAAGCACCCACAATCCTCATCTATACAGGTTAAGGGGCTCCAGGATCCGTGTTTGGTACAGAAGAAACTGGTTATTCAGTGTTCCCTGGGATTATTAAGTTCTGATATGCGTCCTGGAGCCCAGAGGCTTTTTAGAGCCCTAAGAGAGATGAATTCCCCAATCCTGGGTCCATGTTTTGCCAGCAACTAGTACACTGATTGTATAGGTGTGCACAGCTCTTTTAGGATAGGTGAGGGCAACAGTTCAGGCTGTCACCCTCCTCAGGAGTCCATGTGGCTGCAATGGAGTGAAAAGTAATTGATAGATTGTCTGAGGGATACAAACAAGAGCATGAGGATTGAGGCTAGAGCAGTAGCACTGCAAGTAAAAGCTAGGAGGCTGATGAGTATTTGTGTTTGGTGGCATTGGAAGTAAAACACTGAATAACCCCCCCAGGGATAACCTATGTATTTTGAAACTTTACTTTAATAAAAGTGGGCAAGAAAGCCCTTTAGTTCACACCAGAATGCACATTCTCATGTGGCACATTTTTGACAGTCCATTTCAATGGGCTTACAAAAGCGTGGGAAAGTGCAAAAAGTACGGAAGGTGTGACTTTTTAAATCCCACAGCAGCAAACTGCACTACCATACGTTTTGGTGGCCGCAAACATGTGTGTTTGCTAGATGCACATTGGGTGCCATTACCAATTAATGACACCCAATGTGCATCTATACGTCTAAAGAGGGCAGCGTGTTCCCATGCAGTGCAGAAAACACACACAGAAACACGTTTCCTGTGATGCAAGTGGTGCGAATGGGCCTAAAAAAGATTGTGTCCTTGGAATCACTACACTATTTCTAATTTCCTACAGTGTCCGAGTGTTATAATGGGATCATAAGTTAGATATCAGTGAGTGGTTCCCTGCCAGCAATCTTGTATGATTCATTGTAAATCAGGGACTCAGGGGATGTTCTGAGGTACAGAAATACACGAAACGCAGCTGTATACGTCACGTCCGCCGGCGGTGTGAGAGAGGCGAACGCTCGCAAATCAGTCACCACGCTGTGTTATTGATTACATGCGGTTTTACTATGGAAATTCTTGTAAGTAGAATATATATGCGCAAATAAATTTGTTTTATATGGTTTACACTATGAGTGTTCCCTTGTTCTTTCGAGCTACCAAGGATTGATTCATCTTGGGACCATTCCTGCACTTACCTGCTCCAGTATTCAGCCAGGAACCATCTATAATAATCACCCCGCTCTTTTGACCTGCTGACTGCACAGCAGTAGGTCCATTTTGTCCGGTGAGTGGGGACACAAGAGGGGTCCTGGTACATCTTTTTGCACATTTGCACTAATTTGTATGAAGCACTGAAGAGCACTGTTGTCACTTTATCACATATATTAGCTGAATATATAATATCTGTGGGCATTTATGGACTATTTTTTGCACTTTATTGTTCACTAATTTTTATATTCATCACTACGGTTGAATGTTTACATACAACAGACACTATTTGTGGATAATATGGACTACATTTTGTTTAATATTGTTTAATTATTTGCACGGGGTTGGCGCTGGAGTTGTGTTTATAATATGTTCTAGCAGTTTTGTCTAAGTCACAGCAGCCTTCTGGTGGAAAGCCAATAGCTTTCCCAATTTCCTGTTATATACATATACTCATAAGATTGGTGTTTATATATTTCTATTTTTATTTTTATATTTTTTTGGTTCTTGTCTTACGGCGCAAGCAGTTTTTCAGTTTTTTATACAGCAATACATTTGGTTACTAGTATAGAAAAGAAAAATGAAAGAAACAAAAAGTGTCTCTCAACTTCTAAAAAGCGGTCCATGAATTCCAATCTTTACTATAAGGCTCAGCCAAAAAGAGATAGTGTAATGCCGCCAAGTATTTTAATGTGAGCAGAAATACAATTCTACTTACAAACATTCAAAAAATCTGAACTTGTATATCTAAGAACGCCACTGGTGCCAGCTCCAGACAGGCGTAGGTGTGGTCAGCACAAGCCGTATCCAGCCCGAGGTACATTTAGTCTAAACAGGCATTGTCAAGGGGATCAATTGTGGCTGTGCTGACATACAAGATCAATTTAAATAGGTGAAAGCAATTGTATCCAAAACTGTCTCCTTGTCTGAGCTGGTATTTTACTATGAAAAACAAAACAAACTATATGCAGCAAAGTATCTACTCAATGGAGACAATGTATAATTTATGTTTGCTGAGCCTTATAGTGGAGTTGTAAGCAGTGGCGGAACTAGGAAGGTTGCACTTGCGACCACTGTGGGGGGGGGCGAAGATGACAAGAAGGGCAGCGCTCAGTGAAGAGCCTGCCCCGGGTGCTCTTAATCTGTGTGTGGGGTGGGCGGCACACAGGGAACTTTTCTGCCACTTCTCCTGCCTGACAGGAGAGACTGTCATTCTCCCTCATATGCACAATGTGCCGATTCCCCAACACTGCAGTTCTAGTAGCTCAAACTTTGCCTTATCTCTCCTTTTTCCTGCAACTATTAATCACGCCCCTCCCGTCCTCAGCATGTTCTCCTTCCTGTGTCATATCACCTTCTTCCTTGGTCCCTCTAGATCCGCTCATTTCCTCCAGCAGTCTGCACCTCTCTCTACCTTCCCTGCACAATCATGCTGTCCTCCTGACCTTTTTTCCTGTTAACGTGCTCCCTTCTTGTCCCCCCCCCCATAAATCTGCACTACACATCCCTGCAGCCTCCGGCCTCAGCTTTGGACATTCCACACTCCCATGTCTGACACCCTTTCCATCCCAGTTTACTCCTCTACTAACTGCCCTGTCTCTATAATGCAGCCTTAGCACTTCCTTCTTGAACCCATTCTCTTAGCTACCTTGACCCCCACCTATTCACTCTTTTCTTACCCCTAAGACATCTTTCTCACAGGTCAGGCTCTGCCAGGAATCCGCCTGCTCAGCAGTGAATCTGTCTGCTGATCCCTGCTGAGTAAGTGGATGGCTGGTCTGTGTCCGTTACACTTATGCAGAGCAGACACAGCCCGCTCTCCTCTATGGGCGGTCAGATGGAAACGGACCACTTGTCCATTTACACCCAACTGCCATCCAATCTGATGTGCCAGATGGATGAGGAATGGATCTCAATCCGTATGTTTTTAACGGATCAGATTGAATGTAGGTGGGTCAAAATGAGCACATCTGTTTACATCCACCACTCCATAGAGGAGAATGGAGAGTCTGATCACGTCTGCCTGAAAAACTGACAGGCTGACCCAATCGGCCCACTCATTTGAAAGGAGCATAATAGTGAACTCACATCAGTGTGCTTGTGTGAGCAGTTTACACGCGGTTCAAGGTACACTCCTAATTAATTCTTTTGGGACATGCGTTTTAATGAAAGTAAATAAAATTCCTGCATACTGCATATATGATGTGCTTTAAGAAAATGCACTGCCTAATAGAATTCAATAGGAGTGCACCTAAAACTGCATGTAAAGCACACATTCAATCATACTGTGGCCAAACCACAACACACTGATGTGAGCCCACTATAAGGTTAGGTTCACACCTTTGAATGTCAGGAACATGCACAAAATTGTCGCTTTCCTGACACACACAGAAATGCAGTGTCTTTTAGTAGCCATGCAGCAGCGCCATTAATTGTTAATGACACCCCGCACATCTGCTAACACATGCATTTTCCCAAGAACCAATCCAATTGGTGCCATTTGGTGTCTTTATCTCAAAAGTGAGCTATCAGGGGTCTGTTTAGAGCCCTGGTGTTTCACCAAAGCTCCCAACAGGGCTGTTAAACATGTAAAAATAAATAAATAAAAAAATTCTAAAAACTGTTTAAAAAAATGTAAAAATAACATAAAAATAATAATTAAAGGCTGTGGTCTATGAAGAGCAATCAGCATTCAGACAGGCAGTAAGGAGGCGTTGTATTGCTTCTGCACTGCTTGCTTTAACCCCTTCAACCCTGCACTAGCATGCCCCAACCATGTGCATTGCATGCAGTTGTGGGGCGCTTGCAGAGCAGCACCATTCACGTGAATGGGTCAAGTTCAGCAAGGGGTATAATTCATGCCGCATGCCATTGAGATCAGTGGGAAGTGTCCCGGGCCCAGAGGGAAGGGCCCCAGGCTCATAGGGAAAGGCCCCGGGACCAATGGAAAGGGAGGGGCGGTCAGGGGGCCCTTCATGGTTTCTTGTACCAGGGCCCTGAAGTTTCTAGTTATGGCTCTGGCTGGAAGGGGGAGATGCAAGCAGAGCACGCTGGAGATATCTAGCAGATGTCCTCTATACTAAGGAATCCATGCAGCAAGACTTATGCAGCTTCATACCATACTAGACCACCAATAATTTGGGGTCTTATGACTCTGTAAGAGGCTGTCTGTTTGGCGGTGATGGGTTCATTTGTCACCTGGTTGTTGAATATCCCTGTGGAATTCACAGACACGTTTTTTTTTTTAGAAGTTGAGAGACACTTTTTGGACCCTTACTATATTTATAATGAAACTTATAATAGGTTTCACTTAATTATTAGGTGATTCTTGGAGACACACCATTTATAATTGTGTTTGATTTGCTTTATTGATATTTTTTGGATTGATTATACAAACACAGCACAACTGCTATTTGAATTTATTTAAGTGTTAAGTATTTGTATTTTTTTACTTCGGAGGGTGGCTGTAGTAATTAAGATATGTACATTTAGATTGTCACTAAATGCAGTTTTATATATATTCACTATATAAAATAGGCATTTGAGGGGTTAGTAAGAAGTACATTATAATATTCTGAGAGGCAAAGTGTTTTCATTGGGGTAATATCCCTTCCAAGGGTACCCTGTAGTTAAGACTAAAAAAGTCACATAATTGGAAATGATATGTCAGCAACCTGGGTGTGATTGATGTTCTTCATTGATTTGTGCAAGCAGCTTAAGGTCATAGGGGTTAAGGAATTGTGAAAAAAGGGAGAGTATGGTTGATACCCTGAGAAAATATGTTGTGCAATGTAGCCGCAGGGGAAACCCATATTTGCCTAGAACAGTGTTTCTCAACTCCAGTCCTCAAGGCGCCCCGATAGGTCGTGTTTTCAGGCTTCCTATTATTTTGCACAGGTGATTTGCTCAGTTTCATTGCCTTAGTAATTACCACAGCCATTTCATCTGATGGAAATCATGAAACATGACCTGTTGGGGTGTCTTGAGACCTGGAGTTGAGAAACACTGGCCCAGTACAAGGTTAAATGGGCCTATGTACATTGAAATATGGTATGTTTCAGTTAGTGTCCCATGTTTTGAGGAAATATTTACGCATAACAGTAGATCTTGGTTTTTCGGGGAATGAAAGTTATTACCAAGGAATGTGCGAGGAATAGGCATAAGGGTTTGTTCCAATGCTGTTCATAGGTTATGTTGGCTGTTAGTGAACCACTCAATCACATATCCCAGTAATACTGTTCTACATTAAAGTTCCAGGTGTGTTAGTCTCAGTGGAAATACAAGGTATATAGGAAACACAACTCCTAGAACCACTATAGGCACTTTCTAAAATAGGTCCAAAAAACAGTGTGAGTTTACTCATTTTATATAGGGACAGTTTACAAAACCAAGAATGTTTCTGACCTACCATGCCTTTGAAGCTGCAGATGCTGTTGGGATGACCTCGGGAGCAGAAGATATTGTAGCTCAAATAGGGGATTGACATTTGCTGCAAGGTTATTCCTAGGTATTTAATAGCTTGAGTGACCTAGCAAAATGGGATTTGCTCCTTAAAATGGTATGGTAGATCTTTTTTTCAGTCATGGAAATGTTATGGGCTTCAGATTTGTGTGTGTTAACTTTGACGTAACTGAGAAATCCAAATATGTCAATTGCTTGGGTTGAAAGAGAAAGGCAATTCTAGGGTTGGACATGAACAGCAGGTCATCTGCATAGAGTCCAAGATTGTGATGATGTTTTCCCACTACTCGCCCTTTTATTGGATCTGTTCTGTCATATTGTATTGGCCAGGTGTTCCATAGCCAATATATGAAACTTTGGTAAAAGGGGACAACCCTGAACATTCCATTTTGAACAAAGATAAGAGAGAAATGGAGACTGTTGGCCTCTACACTGGATACGGGACAGGTATAGAGTGTATAGCCATTATTTTGTCCAAGAGGTTGTTGGCTATTCACTGTTTGTGGTAGAGTGGCTGATAAAAAATCTCAGCCTGGGCAATCAAATGCCTTCTCTGCGTCTACAGAAAGCAGAGGGTGCTTAGATTTGATGGCATAATCAATAAGAGTAACAGCTTAATGTTTTTTCTTGCCTCACAAAATTGGAAAAAAATCTTACTCAGCATTAATCAGTGAGAGGATGTGAGTTTTAATCCTGTTTGCAATGATCTTGACCATACACCTTATGTCCATATTAGTAAGAGGGATGGGTCCACATTAGTAAGAGGGATGGGTCTATAGCTAGAACATTGGATTTTATCCATCCTGGGCTTTTTCCAGGAGGCAGAGTGTTTCTGAAATTCCATGATCCTAAAGCAGAGTTTCGTGACACTCCACTACTTCGCAATCCAAAGGTCAGCAAGTTCAGTAGTGATAATGTAACTACAGAGTTTACGCTGATGCTCACTTAGATGATGTTTGTCATCTGGTCACATAATATTGCAGAGCTCTGTATATAGTACCTCTAAATAACTGAGGCTTTTAACCATGTCATTGCGAGAACAGAATATTTTATAATATTTTATGTAGGTGCAAAATCGTTTGGTTCATATCCAGCGTGCCAAGAGCTTAACATATATTATAAAGTGTGCAGTTCCTGTGTCAAAGGTAAAATTGGCCTACACGTTTATTTAAATCATTTCTCTTTTAGAGCAGAATTTGGCAAGTTGAACCATTGTGTCAGATCAAGAATACAGGAGTTGAGAAGTGATGAATATGCAAGTAGTTCCGTAGTAAATAACACATACCATGAGCAGATATCTTGGCAGAGTAGGCTTGCTGGTACTTGTGGTGTAGTGCTGCATATGTCACTAAAGCAGCACTGAAACTGGCACGTAGAAGAAGCAGGTCAGAACAGGCCTAGATGTGAATTTTATATACAAGAGGCTCAAGCGGAACCATAGTCTAGACGAGCTGGGTCACAAGCTTGGTCACATGTGTAGATCAGAGTCAGAACGGTACACGATCAGCAGTGAGGAGATAGCAGGATCAGAAAAAGCTGAGTCATATACAGTAATACATAAAGCAGATATAAGCTGGGTCAAGCAGAAAATAATAGGTAGCATCCACTATTACAAGCAATGATAATGTGTTAAGACAGGTGTTTAAGTGAACAGTAATGCGCTGGCCAATCACTGTCCTTTTCCAGATACAGGTTGTCCCAGATAAGTTTCGCTCAGTCTTAAAGGGACAGTCCGAATCCTGGTACTGATACTTTGTTATTGTGCTCGTGGACATTCTCTAAGGTATGATTAGAGAGTGCTGTGATGTGGGCAGATTTTCTTTCTTAAAGTTTGACTTTTGGGCAATCAATACTCCATGCAGGGTACGTTTTAGGACTGATTAGGAAGTGCAGTTTGATCCTGTGTGGTTCAGTTCTAAAATCTGTGATAGGTTTGATAATAACCTCTATCATATTTACCTCTCCCAGTAGGGAGTTATTTCGTCTCCAAAAAGAGAAGGTTTTGAGATTGGGTTTAATTTAGCTGCATAAACCATATTAGAACAATCTGCATCCAGTGTAGTGTATTTGGCTGTATTTTTAGACTATAAATGTATTGAACGCTGTGGCTGCTGCTCAGGGCTGACATGTAAATAATAGTGTGTAGTCAGAAGTCATGCAAATATTTCCCCTAACCAACCAATAGGGAGAATTATATGTAGAGTTTCAGGGGAAAAAAAGCATCAGGATAAGCAAGGGCACTCTATGGTGGGCATAGGTGTGTGCAGCCTATTGCATTAGGGTGTGCACCACCACATTATGGGTGTCAGGTCCGAGCATTGCTAGATGAACAGTTTCCTGGAAAGTGGATTGGTCGTCGTGGGCCAGTTGAATGGCCCCCAAGGTCTCCCAATCTGACCCCCTTAGACTTTTACGTTACGAGCCTGGACTGTGGGTATTACACCACCACGTGTGGGATTACGTTATCCGACGTGTGTGGATACGGGTGGTATCTCACGGGAACGAATAGGACTACGAAAAAAAGGGGACTTTGAGATGTATATTAAGAGGGATAACCAACCAATCCCCTTTATAAACGTACTGAAGACTGATGTGTGATAATAAATGTACAGTCGGGACTCGTCGTCGGTGTCGCAAGTTATGTAAATATCAGATTTTTATGTCGGTTTATGTGATGTGACCTACGTCTAACAAGATTATACCAAATACGTCGATTTAATTTGGGTTAGAGTTTTGGAAGAGAAAAAC
>BLSH010357473.1:414490-439172 GCA_018402905.1 Glandirana rugosa | reverse complement strand
GTACCGCCATTCCTCCAAAGCCGACTTGATGGCCAGCAATTCCCTATCACCGACATCATAGTTCCAGCAAGATGGTGCACCACCACATTATGAGTGTCAGGTCCGAGCATTGCTAGATGAACAGTTTCCTGGAAAGTGGATTGGTCGTCGTGGGCCAGTTGAATGGCCCCCAAGGTCTCCCAATCTGACCCCCTTAGACTTTTATCTTTGGGGTCATCTGAATGCAATTATCTATGCTGTGAAGATACGAGATGTGCAGCACCTGAAACTACGGATACTGGAAGCCTGTGCTAGCATTTCTCCTGCGGTGTTGCTATCAGTGTGTGAAGAGTGGGAGAAGAGGGTTGCATTGACAATCCAACACAATGGGCAGCACAGTGAACACATTTTATAAGTGTTCAGAAACTTATAAATAACTCATGAAAGAATAAAGTTACGTTAAAACCAAGCACACCATTGTTTTTCTTGTGAAATTCCCAATAAGTTTGATGTGTCACATGACCCTCTTCCTATTGAAAAAACAAAAGTTGGATTCAAAATGGCCGACTTCAAAATAGCTGCCATGGTCACCACCCATCTTGAAAAGTCCCCCCCCCTCACATATACTAATGTGCCACAAACAGGAAGTTAATATCACCAACCATTCCCATTTTATTAAGGTGTATCCATATAAATGGCCCACCCTATATATATATATATATATATATATGCAAGCTAAAAAAACAGCAGCTGACAAAAAATTGCTTGATCAACAATTAAACATATAGAAAATAGTATTGCAGCGCTAAAAACTTTCAAATATACAGTCCATAGAGTAGAGGATCCGCAGATGAAGAGGGAGTCCCAACACCAGCACTTGTGCATAGAAAAGGATGAAAAACACAATCCACCAACGTGTCCAGCAAGTCTCCTTACCAGAAAACCATGGGGAAATCGCATGTATAACTCAACTTTCCTCCATACATCAGACCAGTCAGAGAGACATCCTTTGCAGACACCTCTTCATGTAGCATACTTGTATTAGAAGCAACCATCCTCTACAGCAGTATCCATGCTAGCAGTGTGATGGCCCCTCCAATGCAAAGAGCTCACAACCAGTGATTACACCAGCAGAGTATGTGCATTAACCAATCAACCATATATATATATATTTTTACAATTTTATATAGGAGTGCAGCTGGGGGGCTTTGGTGAAATATCAGGGTGAAATATCAGGGGTCTAAATAGACCTCTGATATCTCACTTTTGGGGCAGAGAAAGGGACTGAGGACAGAGTTTACCCCGTCCCTTTCTCTGCAGCCAGGCAGCAGGGGGAATCTGCACAGTACAAGGTGATTAGGGTGTGCCCAGTAGGGTTGCCACATCATCCCTTTAATCCAGGACGCATATGAATTACACAGGTTCTGAGGCTAATTTAATGCAGATAAGGCACCAAGTGAGTTTAATTACCACCTTTATCAGCCACATAACCTGTGCAATTAGTATGAGTCCTGGATTAAAGGGATGATGTGGCAACCCTAGTGCCCAGGCACATCTGCCACCCTGTGTGCGCACGCCTATGATGGTGGTAAACCCCCCTACTCCCTCACAGACAGGTATCAATAGTAAGGCATAGGCTGTGTTCCACTGAAGACGTGTGTTTACATGGAATGCGTTAGGTGGAGCTACCTATGACCTCATCATGCACACTTGATGCTGGGCGGTGGTGCTATGTTTTACATGTTCTCTCTTGTGTGTATTATTTTTAAATAAAACCTATGCAAACTTTGATACTGGGCCATGGAATATTTTAATTTTCTCTGACATTACCTGGTTGATCAATGTGCAGGTGGTCTGCTAGAGTTTTGTGAGGAGGGTTGGAGCCATGTAGCATGATTGATCCTGGGTTGCTGTCCATTGCCTTCTAATGCATCCATGGTAGATTGACCTCCTATAAAGTAGAGGTCCGAGCATTTTGATAAGGAGCATATATATTGGTGGTGAGTTTCTCTGCAAGTTTTTTTTTAAACGCTCACCATTTCTAATTTGGAAGATTCCATATTTGAGACTTTGGCTTGTTTAACTTTTGACAATTGTACCTTTATGTCTTACTTTTGCACATTGCACTTTATTTAACCACTTCAATACAGGGCACTTATACACCATTCCTGCCCAGACCAATTTTCAGCTTTCAGCACTCTCACACTTTGAATGACAATTACTCAGTCATGCTACACTGCACCCAAACACAATTTTTATCATTTTTTTCTCACAAATAGAGCTTTCTTTTGATGGTGTTTAATCACCGTTTTTTTATTTTTTATTTTTTGCAATATAAGACAAGTTTCTATTGATACATTTTGCAAATAAGTCATTTTCTTCATAGATTTGGGCCAAAATGTATACTGCTGCATATCTTTGGTAAAAATAACCCAAATTAGTGTTAAGGGTGGGCCATTTATATGGATACACCTTAATAAAATGGGAATGGTTGGTGATATTAACTTCCTGTTTGTGGCACATTAGTATATGTGAGGGGGGAAACTTTTCAAGATGGGTGGTGACCATGGCGGCCATTTTGAAGTCGGCCATTTTGAATCCAACTTTTGTTTTTTCAATAGGAAGAGGGTCATGTGACACATCAAACGTATTGGGAATTTCACAAGAAAAACAATGGTGTGCTTGGTTTTAACATAACTTTATTCTTTCATGAGTTATTTACAAGTTTCTGACCACTTATACTGTTTCTGACCCTGTATATTATTTAGTGTCTCTGAAAGTTATAGAGTCTACAAGCTATGGTGCAAATCATTGGTGCAAATCATTGAATATTGATCACACCTGATGTACTGACCGCCTATCATTTCTTGAGACACTAACAAGCCAGGAAAGTACAAATACCCCCCCAAATGACCCCTTTTTGGAAAGTAGACATTCCAATGTATTTAGTAAGGGGCATGGAGGGTTTTTTGAAGTTGTAATTTTCTGTCACAATTCTTGGGAAAATTAAGACTTTTTTTTTTTTTTTTTTTACACAAAATTGTCATACTAACAAGTTATTTCTCACACACAGCATACATGTGTATGCCGTATATGGCGACATACCTGGCCATATACAGAGGCCCAACATCCAAAAAAATGAAAACGCATTTGTTTTACACAAAGTTGTCCATTTATAAGATATTTCCAACACATAGCATGTACATAGCAAAAATGACACTCCAAAATACATTCTGCTACTCCTCCTGAGTATGGCGATACCACATGTGTGTAGACTTTGGCCAAATACAGAGGTCCAACATTCAAGTAGCACCGTCAGGCGTTCTAGAAGCATAAATTACACGTTTAATTTCCTGACTACTTATCACATTTTGAAGGCCCTGGAGACAATGGAAACACCCACAAAATGACCCCATTTTGGAAAGAAAACACCCCAACATATAAACTATGCGGCATAATGAGTGATTTGAACAGTTCATTTTTTTCCAGAAGTTTTTGGAAAATCTGGAAAAAAAATTAAAACACATTTCTTTTACACAAAGTTTTCCATTTATATATTTCTAACACATAGCATGTACATAGCAAAAATGACACCCCAAAATACTTTCTGCTACTCCTCCTGAGTATGATGATACCACGTGTGAGACTTTTACACAAACTAGCCACATACAGGGGCCCAGCCTCCAAGTAGCACCTCTAGTTGTTCCCGGGACATAAATTACACACATGAATTCCTGCCAACCTATCACATAGCATGTACTAAGTAACAATCACTTCCAGCGCTGAAGAGGTCTTTCGTAGTTTTAAATGGCAACAAGGACATCAATGATCACAAATGCCAGGCGGATGCTGCCTTTCTCAGATGGGGTGATCCGATAAAGACTACAAAACAAAAGGAGGGCACGCACACCTAGTGCATTACCAGAACATTTATTGATTATTTGTAAAATAAAAGTGGATACTCACAAGAATGGTGACCCACAGTGGGCCAAAAGGTAGCACAATGACAATAGTGTAGACACAACGCAGGTATAGGCTGATGTGTTTCAGGGGCGTACCCCCTTCCTCAGAGCAATGCTAGTGACCAGTACTTATCAATATTATTTGTCCAGCAGCAGGCAGGACCATCAAGCTTAGGGCCTCGGTCAGGAAAGAATGGGGACAGGGGAAGAGGCTTCTACCACCCAAATCACTTTGAAGCCTTAGGACTCCAGACCCTGTTCTGGGAATTACAAAACAAAGAGAAGACCAATACAGTGGAACCTTGGTTCACAAGTAACGCCGTTAACGAGCATTTTGAAAGACAAGCATTTTGTAGAAAAAAATTCTGACTCGGTTTGTGAGTGCTGTCTCACAATACGAGCAGAATTAAGCCTATTTGCATGCAATACCGCATGTGGTCAGAGGGACGCGGGCGCTGGGGAGCTTCAGAAGTCGTTAGAATTACTCGCAAATACCGAAATTGTAAACAGTACCTGAGCATTTACGATGGTTGCCGAGGGTCTCAGATGCTCACCAGCGCCACCACACCTCTGGCCACATACGGTGTTGCATACACTAGGCGCCCCCGGACCTCTGGCAACATATAGTACTGCATTGACAAGCAGTGCTGGGGAACGGATTCTCTGGGTTTCCATTGTTTCCTATGGTGAAACATGCTTTGATATATGAGTGATTTGGATTACAAACATTCTCCTGGAACGGATTATGCTCGTAATCCAAGATTCCACTGTAACTGTTTTTTTCAAATCAGAACACTATTCTATAGTCAACAGGCTGAGGTCAGTGCAGGTAAAAGGCAGAAATAGACGGTAGGCAGAGGCATAGTTGATACATTCCACGTTCACGTGAAAGGCAGAAACATGGTGGATAAACAATGCAGACGGCAGGCAGAGGCATAGTCGATAAACAAGCCAGGGTCAGTTCACATGGAAGGCAGTGGTATGGTTGTTTGAGGCACCAGGGAAACAATCAGCACAGAAATTGAAAATGGGGAAATGGCAGTCTATTTGAAATATGGGCTAATAGTTTACAAGAGTGTGATAGCATCTGAAGAATTCTCAGATGCAAAGGCCAGGTTGAGAGGGACATTGGGGGGCAATGGAAACTGGTCTCTTTCCTAACTCCTCTTTTGGTGCACACCTAACATTTTTTTGGTATCTTCTTCCGTTTGCTGATGGTGGAATATGTCAGGAAAATGACGCTCATGCAGTCTGCTGACACAATCGGAGCTAATGCTTTCTGGGGGGATCCTTGTTGATACATCAAGACAGTGACAACGCCTTCAATACATTTTAGGAAGGTGTTGGGTCGATTTTTTATAGGTGATAAATGCGTTGTAAATGGTCAAATGACAAAAAGTAAATTGCGACTTTTTTTTACACCAGGAGAAGGACTTTTTTGTTGATAGATAGGGCTGCAAGATCTGATCATTTAAATCCACCCCATGAATTTATTGTACTCGTGGATACAGCAAGGCTTTTGAACAGGACCGCGTCTTCTGAGAAGTTCCTCCGAGTTGTCATCATGGATGGTGGACATGAAGTACACATCTTTCCTATCCCTCCACTTCACGGCCAACAGTTCCTCGTTCCTCAGGCTTTCTGATTCCCCCTTTGTAGCCTTGTGGAGACAAGACGCTGTGGGAAGCCCTTCCTGTTTTTCCTTGCTGTACTGGAGGCCAACATTTTATTCAGGTATAGGTGGCGGAAAAGGGGCAAACTAGTATAATAATTGTCCATATAAATGTGATACCCCTTTTGGAAGAGTGAGAATGCCAACTCACAGACAATTTTCCCACTTATTCCCATGTGGACACTCAGGGGGCTGGAGCTGGGAATCTTTGCCTTTGTACACACAAAAGGCTTGCACATATCCGGTGGAGCTTTCACAGAGCTTGTTGAGCTTCAATCCATACCTGGCCCTCTTACTTGGGATATACTGCTTGATTCCCAGGTGGCCTGTGAAATGGACCAGGGATTCGTCCACAAAGATATTCTGCTCAGGGATATATAGTTCGGCAAACCTCTTAGAGAAGAAAATCAATTAGGGGTCGAATTTTATATAATTTATCAAAGTCAGGATGATTTGGGGGGCACTGCATGTTATCACTGAAATACAGGAAGCGCGTTACAATTTCATATCTTGACCTGGGCATGACAGCTGAAAAAATTAGCATGTGGTGGATGGGGTTGGTAGACCAATATGCATGCACTTTGTTTATTTTGTAAGCCCCATGTTGAGCGTAAGGCCTAAAAACAATTTAAGCTCTTCCACTGTTAGGGGTCTCCATTCAAAAGGGCGGGCATAGCTTGAGCTGTGGTTGTTTTCAATAAATTGACAAGCAAACAGATTTGTTTGGTCCACGATGTTTTGAACCGACTCATCAGGGAAAAATAAATTATAGAAATTGATTTCAGAGAAACCTTCAATGTTAACCTGCACACCCGGCTGTTCTGTGAAAGGGGGTATTGTAGCTGACCCTGTGCTAGAAGGCTGCCACAATGGGTTTGTCAAGGCATCCGGAACTAGGGTTTGGACATGAAATTCCAGAGCTTATACTGGGCATTTCCTCTTGGGGTCTAGCGTCATTGGCATTTGCCGATTGTCCATTGGGGTGTCTGGCTCTGCTGGTAGATGCCTGGTCTTCAAACCATATTCTTTTAGGACGGACTACTTACTCCTCTGATTAGGATGCTGATGTACTGCCTTTGACGGGATCGTATTCCAAACCAGAATCAGAATTGGAATCAGAACTGCAACTGCTCTCATCAGTCAGGCTTAGTATCTGATATGCCTCTTCTGGAGTGTATATTCTTCTGGACATGGTGGCTGTATGATGGGTGACACTGATGGGCTGCACAATAGGTAGTGATGGGCTGCATGTCAGGGACTAATGGGCTGCACATCAGGGACTAATGGGCTGCACGTCAGGGACTAATGGGCTACATGTCAGGGACTAATGGTCTGCACATAGGTAGTAATTGGCTGCACAGGCAGGTACTCCTGATGGGCTCATGGGACAGGTACTCCTGATGGGGTCATGGGACAGATACTCCTGATGTGATTTCATTGGCTCTTTACCCTAATTGGGGCTGGGCTTTGTCCGAGGGACAAGGCTCAACCCCGATCGCCTCGATGCGCACCCGCGGGCATGCACAAATGGCGTGCACAGAGATCTCCAAAGTGATTGGACACAGCCGGTCACATGGTAAAGAGCCAATATTTATTGGCTCTTTACCCTGATGAGGGATGAGCTGTGTCCCTAGGGACATGCCTGATCTCTGATCACCGTTCTGCGGGCCCCTGGGGCCCACAGTAGCGGCAAGAAGCCGAGGACATCATATGACGCCCGCCCAGGATGGGAGATCCCTCCTGCAGACATCATATGACTATGGCTTGGTAAGGTTAATTATTGCACTTTATTTATTGTACTTAATTTATATTGATTTTTGATGTATGAATCTAATTGTATATTATTTATTCATTTGATGAATTCTGCAATAGTTTTTTATGTTTGAGTTTTTGATGGCACTGAAAGTGCATACTATTTAAAGTAACAGTGCACTCATGGTAGAAGTTCATTCACCAACCATGCTCCTTCTGTTTTTTGGATTTGTGTTTATAGTAATGACATGAACTATATATAAGTACCTGAAATAAATACATAAAATAAACTGTGTGTCTGTGGTGTATCATATATACCTGATATACTTTGAACATTTTCATTTTCAACGCATTATTGTCAGGAGGGTGTATGTGCTCCTACTCTTTGATAGCTGCTGATCTCATTTCAGCATCCTGGTTTTGGCAGTGATGCATATTCTCACTGTCTGTTTGTCCACCTGCATGGTGATTGGTGCAGCCGGTCTTTGGGTGGAGACCAAACCTGATTTAAGCCAGCCAAGCCTGCAGTCTCATGCTTGTGATATTATTTTTAACACGTGCTTCAAGCTCCCATTTTGTCTGCCCTGTCTGCTGTTTGGATCCTCCTGTTTTATGGCCTGTTTGGAACTCAGACTTTTCTCTGAACTCTGCCTGCCTTATTGACTACGGATTGACCCTGACTATTCTGAACCTTGCCCACCTTGTACCTGGACTGTCATATAACCGGTCTGCCTGTTTGCCAACTGCAAGTACCTGTTTGCTATGCTCAGTTTGCGCCTGTCCCAGCGTGGTAGCCAGGCACTATAGCATTGTGTATAAGTCCTGGGGTAACCAAGTACCAGTAAGCCTGCTTGCCTTATGAGGAAGGGGACTGCTATAGTTGAAGAACACAGAAGCTAGCTACAGAGCCTCACCCCCTGCGTAAGGGGTAAGCGTGACAATTATATTCGCTAATAAGTTACATCACTTTAAAACTAAAGTAAACATGTAGTTTTAGGTAATTGTAAGCCTTGTTAAGCCTTACAATTAATTATAGATTGGTTAGCACATTGGATTGGAAAATAGATCCATTAGAAAAGGACACAATTTACAGTTCAGAGTTAATGAAGCCCTTGATTTAATAATCTCTGTCCAATAATTAAATTAGAGTGGCATAAAGAAGACTGTTTTATATGTCAGTAAGTATGTAGATCTTTCAGTTAAAGTTCCCCTAACCGAGTTTTAATACAACATAGACCTGAGAAGACTTAACTTTGCAGTACTAGTTTTTGTCCTTATATGTCATTTTGTCAACAAATTCTGGATTCATTTTGATGTCATCCTAGTAAATTAGGTTAATTTTAAATTGGCCCCGTACTCTTTTTTTAGTATGTACAATTATTTAGAGCTCATTACCTAAACAGACTATTATTTAACCATTTAAAATGTATTGAAACAAAAAAAAACAAAGTGTATTAATGTATTGTAATGTATTGCCGTTTACCAATCCTTAAATTTGATGGCTGCATGTTTTTAAGCTCTGTTTCTCTTTATTTTCACCTGGTGATCCAGTCAGTAACACATTCCTGTCTTAGGAAGGTCTTAGGGTGGTGAGCAGATGGAGCCACCATTGGACAGGAGCATTGTTAACCTGTGGAGAGGGGAGTTTTAGGTACACTAGAAATTTTAGATGGACCTGGCTTAGTTTTTTTGTTTTCAGTTTTGCCGGAAAGCTTGGTCTGTTAAAGAAGTTGAAAAATAACAGCCTTACTGACTAGGTCACCAGGTGAAAAAATAAAGGAAAAGCCTACTAAAAGAAAATAAATGCAGCCATCAATTTAAGGACTGATAAGCTACAATATATCCACTAGCGGACCACAATACATGGTCAGTATTTTTTTTTTCAGCCGACAGCTAATTTTCTCATGAAAGTGGTCCGAACAGCTCATTAGTCGATGGATCGGTTTCAGAAGTGACGGGAGGGCATGTGTTTGTCCCCCCCCCCGCCGCACACGCTGGTGTTTCTTCTCGAGCTTAACGTTTTCTCGCACCTGAGAAATGATCCGACGGTGCGCCCGGCACAGATCGTCTCTGATTGCCTCTGGTCTTGGAGGACTGGAGTGACTTCTGGTCTAGAGCACAAGTAAACAGTCTGTTTTTTGATCTTTTCCTTTAAAAGGTAATGGAGAGATTTGGGGTATTTTTTGACCCCAGATCTCTCTATAAAGAGGATCTGTCATCCTTATTTCTATTACAAGGCATGTTTACATTGCTTGTAATAGGAAAAAAAGTGATACAAAAAATTAAAGGGACTGTGTAAAAATAAAAAATAAAATAAATGATAATAATAAAAAAATTAAAACACCCCTACCCCTCCTTGCTCGCACACAGAAGCGAACAGAATCAGTAAGTCACACACACATATGTAAACTATGATCACACCAAACATGTGAGGTATCGCTATGAACGTTAGAGCAAAAGCAATAATTCTACTGCTAGACCTCCTCTGTAACTCTAAATAGGTAACCTGTGAACATTTTTAAAATGTCGCCTATGGAGATGTTTAAGTACCATAGTTTGTCGCTATTTCACAGCATGTTCACTTTTAAAGCGTGACACGTTAGGTATCTATTTACTCGACGTAACATAATCTTTCATTTTTTAATTGAAAAAATAAAAAATATAGGAGTGATAGGCATTAACCCAGAGCACTGTTTTAAACAGTGCAACAACGTATGAAAGGAAAAGTGTGTATCTATGTACAGAACTCCAATTGTTAAATAAACAACAAATTCAAAGGAGCAAATATGAATTAGATAAAAAAAACTTCAATTAATCTTCAATAAAATATTGTGCAAAAAAACGATTCAAATATATGCATTGATCATATAGTGATTGTATTAAAGTTCATAAATATATCAAAAATATCAAAAATAAAATCTCTAAAACCGACATCCCCTATGAGAGAGCGGCTTAAGTGAATTTCTCTGATGCTGTTTGAGGCTTTCCTTGTGATCGTGGATCACTACCTATGGGCTCTGTATTGCCAGATTTCTGGTGAGTTTGAAACCCTGTCACACATTTGATGATGGAGCATGATTTGGAATTGTTTACAGTAGAGCTGCACGATTAATCGTATTAAAATCTTGATCTCGATCTACCCCCCCTGCGATCTCCATTGGGCATTACCTTGATTTTCAGTGCAGTTAATGGGGTCCGACTTTCGGAGTGACTCAGCGCAACTTGACAGTAATAAAAGTCAATGCAAGTCGCCTGAAGTCTTTACTAAGTCGGAGCGACTTGAGTCTCAGGGGAGACTTCCAAGTCTGGGCAGAGAGCCAAGTTCTGAATCACCATTGATAAAAGACGCTAAAAGATACAAAGTAATTTACTTCAAAGGAATGCACTCTGAATGAACTCCCCTTGTATAGATGTTTGGTTTAACCATTTAAAGACTAAATCTTTCCTGACACTTGCTGTTTACAAATAAAAATCCATTATTTTGTGCTAGAAAATGACTTAGAACCCCCAAACATTATATATTTTTTTTTAGCAGAGACCCTAGAGAATAAGATGGCGGTTGTTACAATATTTTATGTCACACGCTGTTTGCACAGCAGACTTTTAAACGCAATTTTTTTGGAAAAATTACCCTTTCAAAAAAACAAACAGTGCTGTTAGCCCAATTTTTTTGTATATTTAATATGTTACGCCGCGAGAATCGTGAGAGAATCGAAATCTTTATTCTAAGCAAAAAAATCGTATTTCTCATTTTGGCCAGAATCGCTCTAGTTTACAGCACTTTTGCCACTTTTAGAGCACGGAAATTGACTTTTCTTTTATTTTTGAGGATTTTGATATACAGTATTTATGAACTTTAATACAATCACTTTATGATCAATGCATATATTTGAATCGCTTTTTGCACAATATTTTCTTGAAGATTAATTGAAGTTTTTTTAGCTAATTCATATTTGCTCCTTTGAATTTGTTGTTTATTTTATCAATTGAAGTTTTGTACATTGATATACACTTTTCCTTTCACACTTTGTTGCACTGTTTAAAACTGTGCTTTGGGTTAGTGCCAATCACTCCTATATTTTTTATTTTTTCAATTTTATACTTAGGTACATACTTAAGGAGGAGTGGGCTGCATGACCATATGAAATTAATTTATTTAAATTTAAGATCACTCTGGTTTGGCACCACTCCCTGTTCACATACACCTTATTTTCATTTTTTAATGTCACTAAAGTGTATTTTTTTCCAAAAAAAATTGTGTTTAAAAAAAATGATACCCAAATACCGCATAACATAAAAAAATTGCAACAACCACCATTTTATTCCCTAGGGTCTCTGCTAAAAAATATATATATAATGTTTGGGGCTATAAGTAATTTTCTAGCAAACAATACTGATTTAAACTTGTAAACAAAAAAGTGCAAGAAAAGGCTTGGTCTTCACCTTGATATAAAGTATTTGTTTTTGGGTTTAGATGAGCATTAAAGAGGAATTGCAGTCAAACACGCATTATACTGTTATATAAAAATTATAACAGTATGTGGTTTGAACATTTTGGAGCTTAATTTGGAATTAGTATTGTTTTTAATCTTACTTTTTGGCAGTCAAACTGCTCGCTTTTCAAACCACACACTTGTGCGAGCAGCCATGTTTTCTGAGGGCAATTGAAGCTCTGGCCACAGTTTTCCTGCAATAGCCTCTGTTGCTCCGCTTCTTCGGTCTTTGAAATCTTGTGCATGCGCTGTACAATGTCTCCGGGTCCTGCATGCGCAGTAAGCAGAGTACTTTCAATCCCATGTATACAGGTTACTATAGCAGTGCAGCCCTTTGAGTACATGTAAATTAAGCAGTGGCAGCAGAAGTTCGCTGCTGCTGATATAGTATCCTGTACAGATCGGATCAGAAGCACTCTGTTTACTGCACATGCGTGACCAGGAGGCATTATACTCCTATCTCCACCCTCACCCTGCCCCCTTCAGCCCTTCAGCCCTGCAGCCCTCCTCCGCTTTCCTGTGAATACCCTCCAGCAGCCCTGTGTGCCCTCCTCCACTCTCCCTGTCCCTCTCCCCTGCTTACAAACTATCACGAGAGTGAGATAAAAAAAAGGAACCATACCTGAAGATCTATCCTGTGAGTCAGGGCAAGTGCTGTACAACACATCACTTGCCTAGGTGGATTAGAAGGACAAAAAGTGGAAGTAACCAATATAAGGTATTTACTGGCACCAAATGTATGTTTTACTTTCCAAAGTTAACACAGCAAGGGCAGAAGATTCTATAGCAGGAAAGATAAAACAATGACTGAAGGTCCGTTTTAAGGACCTAGGATGTATCTTGTACAACCTACAGCCCTTCCCCACTGAGCACATAAATAAGCATGTGGCTACAGTGACTTGTCATTTTGACAGTTGTCCCAGCCTAGTAGCAGTTTCAGCACTAGTGCAAAGAGGTGTTTTAGCTCAGTGCTTGTTAAAATGCTTTAATCCTAAAGCGCAATTCTGGGCTCAACCCTAATTACTCTTAAAACTGTCCTAACACCCTTGCTTACTTGTATAAGAAAGAGCTGTATACTTCCCTATATTCAGCCCACTCTAGGCCTGTCATGTGATCTCGCCTGAGTCAGCCAGGGGCACTGCAGGGGAGAGACCCCTTTGACAATGGCTGGTAATTCCTGGAGTGGTGGCATCAACCATAGGCTTCAATGACCCATCCATTGTTTGCGCTCACTCCTCTTCCCTGCATCTGCACAGGCAGAGACAGGGGAGAAGGATTGCGTGATTGCACCAGAGGGGGTTGAAAAGAGGTAAGTATACAGTTGTTTCTTGCACAGGCTAGTAATAATAGTTGTTAGAAGGGGGTAAGGGACAATTTAAGAGCAATTTAGAGTTATGCCTGGAATTACAATTTAAACTGATACGTTATATTTAGATGTGGCTCTCAGAACCTGCCAAATGCAGTGCATCTTTTTTTTTTAACCCAGAAGTTACTTAAAGAGGATCTTCAGTCATTTTTAAAAATATTGAAAGTCAGCAGCTACAAATACTGTAATAGCTGATTTTTAATAAAGAGACACTTACTTGTCCCATAATCCAGTTCTGTCCTTAGCGAGGCCCGTTCTTCGCTGGTCTTCCATGTTGACTGTGGGTTGTGACTCCCTGAGGCTTCACATCTGGCTCCCCACCTCTCATGCATGAGCGCTCTGTGAATGGTCCTGCAGTCTTCTGGGTCCAATGACATGTTCCACGAGGTTGTGGGGGGACACAGCCTAGGTAATTCCATCGGAAGTGGGAGCAGGTACCTTCCAAAAATAGGTACCCACCTCCCCAAAAAAAAGTGTATAAAGTGTTAGGCCCCTTTTACACAGGTGAGATCCAGATTTTCTCAGCAGGGAATCAGCAGACTGAGCAGAGTGGCCGGATGAAAAGTCCATGTCCACTTCTGCCTATGCAGGGGCTTTAAAGGAGAGGGGAGGAGGAGGATCAGCATGTATCCCATTTGAAGGGGAAGTTCTGCTTTAAAGTGGATCTATATTTAAACAACATTTTGGCTATCTAATAAGAATGAATTAATACTTATTTAGGCAGATCAGTAAAAATGTACCTTTAGCCTATGATTCCTCATTCGAAGCAATAAAGATAAGTTTAATAATAATTATAACACTAAATACTAAATATAGGGAATGAATGCACCCATAACCACTTATTTTATACATTTAAAAAAAACCTTTATCATACTTCCATCACCATAAAATGACAGATCTGTCATTAAAACTGTGCACATGTTGGGGGTACACCTACTTTCAAACAGCATCAGCCTCAGGTATCATTTTCAATTAAATATAAATTCCACAATATTCTGGATCCCTATGGTTCCTTCATATATAGTATATAGATCCAGCTAAGAAGATTAAACATTCATGGCCCCTTAGGCCAGCTATAGACAGAGTAAATTGCTTTCCTGCAACCACAGATTGCAGGAAAGAAAATTGGTTAATTCCCCCATCAACATAGTCAGTGTTGATGGGGGAAATCCTCCCATGGAGCCATTGTTTTCTCATGGTGATGGTGGGGGGTTTCGGTGGAAGCCATCCCCACAGGAAGAACACAGTGATTATTGCTAGAGGCCAGGGCTTTTTTTCTCAGGGAATAGTTGCAGATACTCCCTCCTTTCAAATCACCCCTTGTGTCTGCCCCCTACCCACCTCCGAGCACTGTCCCTTGGTTCCACCCCCTACCCACCTTCCAGCACCATCCCTTTCAAACAATACAGAATCAAGTAGTTTGTATGAATTTGATACTGATAACAAGAAAAACAATAAAATAGATCCCGACAGCCAACTACAATAGACACCCCTCCATCAATAATAGACCCCCAGCAACAATAGAGTTGCCACAAAATACCCCCACCCCAGTAACAATAGACCCCCACTAGCAGCAATAAATCTCCCTGCAGACAGCAACAATAGACCCCTCCCTCAACAGTAGATCCCTTCCAGTAACCATTAACCCCTTTCAGCAACAATAGATCCTCCGCCAGCAATAATAAACCTCCCCAGCAACACTAGACCCCTCCACAGCCATAGAATCCCCCTAGCGATCATCACTCCTCCTAGCAGCCAGCATCAGTAGACCCTCCAGCACACTCTAGTATCCCTTGCCATTACATACATTCTGTGCTGGAGTTGCTAGAACTGCATCCCCCCTCGTTCCTGCTCAAAAAAAGCTCTGCTAGTAGCTATAATAGCCACTTACAATAATCGGCCGAGATTCAAATAGTCTATGGCCGGCTTTATGCCAGCAGCCAACATATGGGTATGTGTTCCTTGACAAAACTTCACATGTTGACTTGAAAAATTGTTACTATGTACTTGTGGGTATATGTTAACTGTTGAATTCTCTGCTGTACTGTACGCATTTGGTGTTTCATGCGAGATTAGTAATTTAAAATTAAATTAAGAAAATACTTGCCTTTGGGGTCCCTAAAAATCTGAAAGAACAATATTATTTAGAGGAAAAACATACTTTTAGGCCTCATACACACGGGCGTTTTTTGCAGCTCTCCATGTTAGTTAATGGCCCCATAAAAACGCCAACGTTTTTGAGCTGTTTTTGGCGTCGGCGTTAGTGAGCAGAAACTAGAACCCAAGGCCAGCATGTTCTGAGGCTGTAACGTTGTGGCGTTTTTTGACGCCGATGCTGCAAAACGCCAACTAACGTCAACTAATACTGTACCGGCGTTAACCGGCGTTTTTTGACGCCAACGTTTTTAGGTTGAAAAATAGGGATGATTTTTTTTTTTAACGCCGACGCTCCCTAACGCCGATGCATAACGCCGAAAAAAGCAGATTTTATTTCCTTGACGTCGGGCCTGACGTTTTGTTTATTTTTTAAGAAACGTCCGTGTGTATGAGGCCTTAACTTTATAGTTATATAATAAGCAAATCATTAAAAATCTAATTAAAGTTCTGCCAGTTATTTTTCTTATTAAATTTTTGTGTTTTCTTGTGAATTAAATGAACCTCAGACTCCAATCACCACCAAAGACTATCCAGAGTGTAAGTCCTTCCAACTTGTTGATACCATTTCGATTGTTCTTGGCTTTAACCCTTTCAATACCAGAGCTGTTTTTGCATTTTTTTTTGCACACGTTTAAAATATCATTTTGAGCCTGAAGATTACATAACCTCCCAAAACATTACATATTTTATGAAAGCAGACACCCTAGAGAATAAAATGGTGGTAGTTACAATTTTTTATGCCACACAATATTAGTGCAATGGTTTAGGAAATGCACAATTTCAGTAAAATACAAGTAAAAAGTTGATTTAAGACATACAAAAGCAATAAATCACACACATTCTTGGTCAAATATAAAAGACAAGGTTACACCAATTGACTAGCTACCCAACATGTCAAACTTTAAAACTGCGAACACCCATTAAATGGTGACAAGCTTTAATACCCTATATTTTCCATAGCTGATACTTTTGAAAGCTCCTACAGGTCCTCAGTTAGAGTTAGAGGATATTCACCCTTTAGAGAAAAAACTAAAAGGCAGCTGCTACAAATACTGTAGCTGATGACTTTTAATAAAAGGACACTTACCTGTCCAGGGATCTAGCACAGTCCGCGGGTCTTTGTGTCTCCAGCACCGGCATGTTTACTGTGGAAAGCCTGCTGTTATCCCTTGTGGCCTCACAGCTAGCCTCCCACTGTGCATGTGCAAGCCACACTTCATTTTGTGAACAGTTCTGAAGCCTTCTGGGACATGTGACATGTCCCAGAAGGCTATGGGCAAAAAAAGAGATGGGGCCGAACTTTTGTTCAGATCGCTTTCGTGATCTGAGTAGAGGTGGGAGGAGGTACCCATCAAAACTAGGTACCACCCCCCCAAAAAAAATGTAATGTGCCAAATGTGGTAGAGGAGCAGGAGAGGAGGAGATAAAGCTGAACTTCCCCTTTAGGCTCGGTTCACACTGCAGCGATGCGGGAACCCTGCAAATCCACTGCGGGTTCCCACATCGCATGTCTCCCTGGCCGCAGTTCACACTGCCCTAAGTGAACTGCTGGGAGTGTCAAGTGAAAGTTAATGACTTTGTGCGAACTGCAAATTCGGACAGGAATTGGATCGCATGGGGGTGAACACCCATGCAAATCCGATTCTACTGTGGATCAAAAAAAGCGTTCTGTGCGAGTTTGGTCTGAATGCAATGCAATTTCAGCCATACTATCTATATGGCTGAAATTGCATCGGACAGAGATTGCATGTGGCTTGCACTGCAGTGCGGTGCGAATCACATCTGGTCTCGGTCATTTCACCAGTGGGAACCGGCACTTAGGGTGAATATCTTCCCTAACCATGAATGATGGGCCTACCAGCATGCGTGGCAATTTGTAAAATGTATAGTGCAATCAATGTTTTCATGTATAGGTGCCCCTGAAGCATGAATTCCATGTTCCGGGGTGGGGTGGCTTAATATTTTTTTGCGGGGGGGATTTTCAGTGCTCTTTGTTTTTTTACAATTTATAAAATGTCCCTTATGTGATGATTTTTGGTGACAGGATCTCTTTCATGAGACACCAAGGGTTCCAAAGATCGTTGGTTTCTTACCAGTCCTCCAGTTACATTAATGCAGTGCAGATCGCATTACATTGGTTTCTTCCCCAGCCATACCTGGAAATGACGTTTTACACAACACTACTGGGTCGGTATGAGGAAGGGAAGGACAGTGAACCAATGTACACTGCCACAGTGAATTGCTTCCATCTGACGGCAGGCAACCAGCTTGTCAGATATGCGCAAACTCCCAATGGCTGCAGTAGCTGAGAGTGTGTGCAAAACCCCCCTCTGTCACCTGTGTACGATGTACATCGGTGGAAGCAAAGGAATTAAGAGAAGGTGCACAAAAAATAAAAAAAATGTTATCTTCACTTAAAAACAAGCAGACATTTGCCTAGCTGATTCCTGCCAACAAGATAGTTAAATATCTGAATACATGATTTGCAAATTTATAGCAAATAGTGAATTACGACATTGCTTTGCCTTTTTTTTTTTCTTTTTAGTGATTAAACCAGCTCTATCTAAAGTAGAACTTTAGTGGAAAAAAAATAGTAGATTGGGAAAAATGCGTATAGCAATTTTTTTTTTTTGGTGTACATGCACAGTACAGAATATACTCCCTGCCCAGTTTCTGCACATGCACAGGAGTTTTCACATCAGTAGCAGCCCAATGCCTGAAAGAGAGTTTGGAGACCATGAGGAAAACCAAGAGAATATGGCGCTGGACAAAACAAGGAGGGACAGCCAGGGGTGTCTGCCATAGAGTGCATGCTGTCTACAATATAGCAGGAGCAGCAGATTTACAGTTTCTCTTTATGAACATTTGGCAATTAAAGACTAAGTTGACCTTTTCCTGAAAATATTCTATGCAGCCAAGGGGCCCCAATCGGTATTAAGAAAACAGTGCAGCTTTGTAAAGTTAAGTTTATTGTCATACCTGTAGGCCATATGGGCCTCTTGGAAGCCTGGCCAAAATGTTCCCAGTTAGGAATCTTTACATCTTTGCTTGTTTCTAGGATGCAAATTTGTTGGCTTTCATATCTGTAATGCTGGGAGTGGTCTTGCAATGTTTTTTCATGTTTTAGCAATAATGCAGGAGGCGGGGATTATTATCTGTAATATAATATCAACAAGGGCCACAATGTAAGTGGAAGTGGCATGAGGGTAATTTTTTTTTTTTTCGAGATTGTTGCATGTACAGGTATCATGTTGGCACACTCTATGGTAATAAGAAATGGTGCTGTAAAAGTTTAGGTCTGTAACATAAAATGAATCCTCTTGCTAAGTGCCCCCTATATATTAGAATAGTAGAATTAATATGTAAAAATAAAACTATACTTTAACCACTTCATTTACCCCCTTCATAACCAGGGCATTTTTTGCTGTTCGGCACTATGCTACTTTACCTGCAACTCTGTACCCAAAAAAAATGTATATATTTTTTGCACTATAAATGAAAAGACTGAACTTTTGAAAACAAAAAAACGAATGTATATTTGTTTACTTTCTGCTGTAAAACATATCCAATAAAAAAAAAATCTAATTTCGTCATAATCATTTTGGCCAATATGTATTCCGCTGTTCTTGATTAAAAAAAATCCCAATAATTGAATATTGATTGGTTTGCATGAAAGTTATAGCATCTACAAACTATGGTATACATACTGAATTTTTTTTTTTTTATTCTACTAATGGCGGTGATCAATGACTCATAATGGGACTGCAATATTGTGACAGATAATCTGACACTAACTGATGCTGGAGGAACTGACTAACTGTCACTGACATTACCAGTGCCATTAATACAATGATCAGTGCCAAAAATATACACTGTCACTGTACTGACACTGGCTGGGAAGGTGTTAACATCTAGGGCAATCAAGGGGTTGAATATGTGCTTAACTATGTGCAATGTGTGTATTATGTGCTGCTTTTTACTAACGTTCCCCCAGTTTGAGAAACTGACAGATCATTCCCTGTGTACAGAGCTGTGTTGAATATCAATGCAGAGCTCTTGACTGTGAATGTACACAGCACGTCCCGGAACTTACTGGCAGACTCCCGCTGTGATTGTAGCACATGCCCTAAACCCAGAAGTAGGCAGCAATGTACCAGTAAGTCCCTTTGCCTACAGCGGCCGCCCATCCACAGTACAATGCAGGCAGGTGGTCGTTAAGTCATTAAAGTGAACGTTAGTCATTTTCATTTAGCTTCAATAGAGTAGGGAAGCATTAGAACCCTTTCAAGCTTTTATTGCTGTATGTGTCCTTGCTTGGTAAATTCACCATTTCTTTTTGTTTTGAGAAACATTACACAGTAATCAGTGCATTTTTATAGCACTGATCGCTGTATAAATGCCAGTGGTCCCAAAAAAGTGTCAGCATGGTCCGACATGTCCGCCGCAATATCGCAGTACTGCTAAAAATCGCAGATCACTGCCATTGCTAGTAAAAAATAAAAAAAAATAAAAACCCCAGAAATTAATTCTCATCATCCGTAAACACGGCAACTTTTGCGCAAAGCAATCAATAAACACCGATTGCAATTTTTTTTTAACAAAGATATGAGGAAGAATATAAATAAGCCGAAACCGATGAAAAAAAATGTTTTTATATTTTTTTTTGGATTTGTATTTTAGCAAAAATTAAGAAATTTGTTTTTTTTTTTGCAAAATTGTTGCTTTTCTTTTGTTTATAGCGGCGATCAGAAATGACGCAGAGGTGATCAAATACCACCAAAAGAAAGCTCTATTTGTGGGAAAAAAAGGACGCAATATTCGTTTGGGTACAACGTCGCACAACCGCGCAATTGTCAGTTAAATCGACGCAGTGCCGAATCACAAAAAGTGCTCTGGTCCTAAAGTGGGAAATCCTTCCGGGGCAGAAGTGGTTAAAATTTAAACTGCTGGCAAGCCAGAATAAAGTTCTCAGTTGAAGACGTGCCATTTGGGTTTCCTCTACTATTCAAAACAAAACAAGTAATTTTTGTTGGTCACTATGGACCACATCTCCACTCTTGTAGAGAACTTTCTTTTTCTTCTGTTTTTTTTTTATATTTGTAAACAGGCCACATGAAACAGGCTACCTACTTAGCTTCCAGGTAATAACCATAACTATGTATTGATTCTATGCAACATTAAAGTTTACAGGAGTCATGGGAATCGCCATCAACAAGACCTTTTTAAAGTCTGAATAGCTTGACTAGAAACCACATCTATGACTCCCTATGGAAGCACTCAAGAAAACTCAGCACATCTGTTCAGTCGCATGACTCCTTGATATCTTTCCACGGAGTAGGATGATCTCTTATCAACATAGATGCAAAACAGCCAGTGGCACAGTGGGCACTATCTAGCCTACTGTCAACTGATAATTAATGCAAAGAAAAGATGTATTTGTGACAAGATAGTAGACAAAGAAAGGCTTTTTCTGAAATCTCCGATGATGCTGACAAGCTAAGGATAGTGAATTATCATAACAAAAGGGAAGATAATATATTTAGAAAGTGACTCTGAATGCATTTACAGTATGTGTCCATCACATACAGAAAACATCTTTCAAAACACATTTGATGGTCTTAAATATTTAAAATAACTATAAATAGTACTCCAGAACTTGACTGCATCCATTTAATGATGCACTCAAATGGCTTGGCATGCGCAGGTGATTTTCTTCAGGTCAATAAAAACTGAGAAAAATGAGTGTACTGCAAATCCCTATGAAACAGACACAGACTTCCCATACAGCAATAAAAAGCAAGAATACAATATATTTCTATTTGTACATGTTATATAGCCACTTGCTCTCCGGAAGATTTACCCCCTTCATGACCAGGTCATTTTTTGCTATACGGCACTGCGTTAATTTAACTGACAGTTTCAAAGTCATGCAACGCTGTACACAAAACAAAAATGTATATCATTTTCTTTCCCACAAGTAAAGCTTTCTATTGGTGGTATTTGATCACCACTGGGTTTTTATCTGTTTCGCTATAGATGAAAAAAGGCCGTCAATTTTGAGAAAAACAGAACACTATTTTTCACTTTCTGCTATAAAACATATCCAATAAAAACATTTAAAAAATCTAAGTTCTTTATAAATTTATATATACATACATAGTTACATAGTGGGTAAGGTTGAATAAAGACAACAGTCCATCCACTTTAACCACTTCCTTACTGGGCACTTAAACCCCCCTCCTGCCCGGACCAATTTTCAGTTTTCAGCACTGTCACTCTTTGAATGACAATTGCGCGGTCGTGCGGCATTGTACCCAAACAAAATTAACGTCCGTCAATGTTTTTTTCCCCACAAATAGAGCTTTCTTTTGGTGGTATTTGATCACCTCTGTGGTTTTTATTTTTTGCGCTATAAACAAATAAAGAGCGACGATTTTGAAAAATATTTTTTACTTTTTGCTATAGTAAATATCCAAAAATAAAAAATAGTAAAACTAATTTATTCATCAGTTTAGGCTGATATATATTCTTCTACGTATTTTTGGTAAAAAAAATTGCAATCAGAGTATATTGATTGGATTGCGCATAAGTTATAGCGCCTACAAACTATGGACATTTGTTTATGGCGTTTTTATTTATTTTTTATTTTTTCCTGGTAATGGTGGCGATCTGCGATTTTTATCGGGACTGCAATATTGCGGTATTTTTTACACTTTTTTGGGACCAATGACATTTATACAGCGATCAGATCTAAAAATAGACACTGATTACTGTATAAATGTCATTGGCGGGGAAGGGGTTAACACTAAGGGGGTAGTGAAGGGGTTAAATGTGTTCCCTGGGTGTTTTCTAACTGTGGGGGGGGGGGGGGTTGGCAGGGGCATGACAGATCTAACTGATCCCAGTGACAGGGATCAGTAGATCTGGCATGCCCCCCCTCACAGAATGGGGAACCGGCGTGTTTACAACGGCGGTTCCCCGTTCCGGCTCTTTGTGAGGAGATTGCGGGTCTCCGGCGGACATCGGGTCCGTCCGACCCGCACGGCGCTGCCGGGAGCACACCCAGCACGAGCCAAATGGGAGGACGTCTATTGACGGCCTCCCGGCATTTTAGAGCCGCGCTGTAGCCGTCATTCGGCTATGGCGCGGACGGGAAGTGGTTAATCTGTGTAGGTGAACGTGTGTCAGTGTCTATAATTATTTCCCATTTCCCTGTATGTTGTGTTCTTTAAGATGCACGTTCAACAGTCTTTTAAAAATAATAATATTCCCCGCTGACACCACCAATTGTGGAAGAGAGTTCCACATCCTTATAGCTCTGACAGTGAAAAACCCCCTGCGCAGCTTAAGGTTAAACCACTTCTCCAATCTCATTGTGTGGCCCCGTGGGACTAACGAGACACACCACTTCCACCATACTGGAACACAGGTGAAACTGAGATTGGTGTTCTTCGGGACATTTGAATGCCAGTTTTTAACTTGCACATTGTAAGTGTATTTTTAATCTACATTTTAAATACATTTGATATACTTCACCATGAGAAGCCCCGTCTGGGCATGCTCTACTCTGAGAGCCTAAAGACACAGGAGTGCTGCCATTTGGTTGATGTATCCAGGAATACGAGAGGATTAACAGCTCTGCATGCTATATTTGACTACCTGTAATGGGGGTCAAATAGTTCAGGTGAGTGAGCTGTGTGCACACATGTTGGTGGAGAGTAATCACGGCACTGTTTTGGTGTGGAAACATCCTGGTGTTGGTGGATTCTCACTTGTTGGAACTTTTTTGTTAAACCCCGGATCAATATAGAATGGATCACTGCTAAAACTCACAAACTATGCACTGTATTTAGAGGCAAAGTATTTATCTCACTGTATATATAACATAATTTTTCTGGTTTAAACATGTTTGCATGACTTTTTGTTTTTCTGCTATTTGCTTTTTTTTGATATTGTTATGTTGTTTTTGGGCTATGAGAGCGTGTTTTAATTTCTTACACAACTCAGTAAAATGCTTACTAATAGCAATTAGATTCGCTGCTAAAAGTAAGCATAATGTGTAAAAAAAAAAAAAAAACCTGATCACTTCCTCATATTAGTACAATGTAACTATGGTAGCAGTAACAGTAAAAGAAAAGTCGTACAAAAAAAGAAAAAAAATGAAATAATATATATATTTTTTTTAAATTATAACTTTTATTTTTAGTACTGTCACCAGTCAGTGTCCCTAATCCACCACCAGTTATATCATGATGCTGTACTGCACTGGTGACAGTGTGTAAAAAAAAAATAAAAAATACAACTTCAAAATACTTGCCATGCCTCTTACTAAATACCTTGGACAATGTACTTTCCAAAACATGTCATTTGGGGGATAGTTGTACTGTCCTGACATTTTTGGGCCTCAAGAAATTAGATAGGCCATAGTACATCAAACAGTATATCAATTATCAGATACCATAGTTTGTGGACTTTCTTACAGACTAAATAATAAACAGTGATTCGGGTTATTTTCACCAAAAAATGTAGCAGAATACATTTTGACCTAAATTTACGAAGAAAGGTTATTTATTTGCAAAATTTTATAACTGAAACAAAGAAAAACACGTTTTTTTTTAAGATTTTCTGTATTTTTACACTTATTTAGCAAACCATAAAAAAACCCAGTGGTTATTAAATAACTCCAAAAGAAAGCTCTATTTGTGTGAACAAAATAAATATTTAGTTTGAGTACAGTGTTGCATGACTGCGCAATTGTCATTCAAAGTGCGATAGCGCTGAAAGCTGAAAATTGGCCTGGGCAGGAAGGGAGTAAAAGTGGTTAAAGTGTATGCACAACCAAAACTTTTTTTCAGAGTTTTTGATTGAGTGGAGAAGGATAAGCACTAGTGTTGAGCGAACCCGGACTGTAACGTTCGGGTCCGTACCGAACTTTCGGGTGTCCGTGGCACGGACCCGGACCCGGACATTTCAAAAATCGTTCGGGTTCCCAGGCACGGTGCCTGTGGGCTTTCAAGCCATGCCTGGGCTTGCAATGTCAGGCCCAAGCGAGTTGTGATCACGAATAGGAAGAGGTGAGTTAGTTTTTGAGACTTTTTTTCAAAACCAACACGTATGTGAAATTGGTGAAAATGAGGGAAGGACGGGTCCGGTTAAAAGTCGAAAGTCGCGATAGCGTGAAACTTACTGTTAACGCGTCAGTACGTTGTGACATGAGTTTGATTTATAAATAAAACAAGTGTGTTTATCTCGAAAGAAAACCTCAATAAATTATTGGTGACCCAAAAAAATACCAAACGAT
>BLSH010357473.1:391501-402022 GCA_018402905.1 Glandirana rugosa | reverse complement strand
ATTCGCATGACAGGAGACTGTGACCTGCTCTCAATGGAGCCGGTTCACACACCTCCGGGGCGGCGGCAGCGGATCACATTGCACAGGGGTCCTGTGTGTCTTTGGCTCTGTTTCAGGTCTGAATTCAGGCAAAACTTCGGGCCTGATTCACCCCTGAAACAGAGAACAGGGACGCACCGGACCTCTGCTGTGTGCCGCGTCCGCACACAGTGTGAACCCAGCATTAAACTCCACGGACATCTGCATGGCAGCATAATCCCAGCAGTGGCTGGCACAACAGCACTGACCAATGGCCACTAGCCATTGCTGGCATTATGTTGCTACACAGATTTACGTATGGATGAGTGAGTACACCGCCATACATGAGTGGTGGAAGATTATCAGCACATCAGACAAGTGCAGCGGATAATGGAAGAGTGGGGAGGATGTTGGGAAGTTATTTTCAAATTTTTGTTGAGAAGGTGCAATTGCCCTTTAAAAGTTGACTAATGGGGGGGGGGGGCGCGGCCGGCCGTTGACAGAGATGGACACCTGAACATTCAGCTCTGTTCAGCCAAGGACTCCCAGCGACATTAGAGCACACACCAGCACAGGAGTTCCACTCAAATTGAACACAGAAGGTCCCTAACAGTGTCCACTACATCTGTGGGGAGTCTGAGGATCGCCATTGCACGATCGCGGACAAGAGGCCCTCCGGTCTGCAGACAGACACCGCGGTCACAGTGAGGCCTCCGGCTCTAACCTGCCGCCATCCGCACTCAGGAAAAGCCAGGTGAGCACCAATTATACCGCACCCGGCATCCCCACTACTGCTCTCCCCTGTGAGGCCGTATTTTGTCCGCAATCCACGGAGACAACCGGCGGATTGGCAAAACTTTCCTCACAGAACAGATTGCAGGGTCAGCGTCTGCCATCTTGCGGCCTAGTTGCCAGCGCAGCACCACGGCACCCAGCCCTCTTCACACGGCGCTGCACATCAGAGACCCTGCTACACAACGCTACTGAGCATCTCGAGGAGGGCACAGGGACAGTCTTATCACAGCTCAGCCACAACCAACACGGCGATACCGCATCACGGCCTTCCCGGTCGGTCCGCCCGCCATCTTGACAGTCCGCACAGTACCACAAACCCGGTCTCTCAGATGCGGGGAACGGGCATCCCGGACGCCCCGGGTCATTGCTGGATTACCAACCGGGTCCTTAAAAAGACAAATCAACTAAAAATAACAACCATCTTGCAATTAGTCCCCAAGACTCGGGAGAGGATCCCTGAGGCCATTTCTAATTGAGGTCCCGGTCTCGGCCTAGCTGACAGCACGTCGCTCAAGCCAGCCTCAATCCAACTCGGTTAATTACATTCAAGTAACAAAATAACCCTGCCTTTGTGGGACTTTTAATATTCTCTGCGTGTGCATATTCATCCCCACCTCTCCCTGGGGTACAAATAGCCACCTCACGGCAGTGCTAAAGCATAGCCCCCACAGGGCAGCTTTTCCTCTTTCAAGCCCCGCAGCATAATTGGAGGCCCCATTAGTGGCAGTTTGGGAAGTCCCTCCTAATCGAGGCACCTGTCCTGGGCCACCTAAGTTCAAGAACAGCTCTCTCTCCTATATCCAAAAGCACCCAAATACAGCCTACTGTGGAGGGGCATGCCCAAATCGAATCACCCCAAAAAAGGGTCACATAAACATATCACAGACTTCTTTCTGGCAGAGGATATGTTTCAATCCCCCAAGGGTCCTAACTCGGCTTCACCACCCACATCGTCCACACCAGCGGAGGGGTTAACCCCACACATTACCATACCAGAGGAAATGGATAGCTCTGAGTATACTGTCCTTCCCTCCCAGACACCACCTTCTGAGAGAAGTAAAAGAGCATCACAGTCTCCTGCCCCCTCACCTTCTAAGGTTCCTCTTTACAAGAAGCAACATTGGGATACCATCCAGGAAACTTCTGGCACCCAGGACTCACTGGCGGATCTCCCCACAAGCGACCAACCAGCATCAGAACACACGCTAAAAATTATGTTTCTCTCACTACAAAATGATCTCAGAAATGAGCTGTGATCGTCTTTAACAATATTACAATCCAGAGTTGACCAAGTAGAAGTCCGCACGGAGGCTCTTGAAAGACAAGTTACGGATCAAGCTTCCAGGATGTTGGAGGCGTCAGATGCGTTCCACCAGCATACGGATGACATTCACTACCTGCAAGCGAAGGTGGCTGACCTTGAAGATCGTTCCAGGAGGAACAACATCAAATTCAGAGGGGTACCTGAATCGGTCAAACCCGCAGAGCTCACGTCATACCTCCAACAGCTATTCCTCAAACTTATACCACAACTGACACACTCCGAGATGACTATAGACCGTGCTCACAGGATCGCCAAACCAAACTATCTACCGGAAACGGTCCCACGAGATGTCCTGGCACGCATTCACTTCTATCAGGTGAAAGAAAAGTTAATGTCCGCAGCGCGTATCCACAAATCCCTCCCGGAACCTTATGCCAACATTTCTCTCTTCACGGACATTTCCGCAGCCACTGCCCAGAACCGCAGGGAATTCAATCAAGTGACAACGATCCTGCGTGAACGCAACATACCATACAAATGGGGATTTCCAGCGAAACTGATCGTTACTTATAACAATCAACCCACAAATATACTCTCCCCCAAAGAAGGCATGAAGAGATTGGTAAACTGGGGCATCATTTCATCACAACCCTCACAGGTGGACCGGCGGGGTTCTCAACAGCCCTTTCGGGGGCGATCATTCAACCACCGTCGTAGCGACCAGCACCAAATATGATCCTGATAACTCCTAACAGGCTCAAGCCTGTCCTCACATTCAACGTACTCTGCACCATAAGGAGCAAAGGAGTCTTAGCTGAACACTCTTCATTCATTACTGTTCCTGTTAATTTTGGTATCTCTCTTTTAGAAAAAGTGCTACGCACTTTCTGTTACAGGTACTTTATCAATACGGTGAGCTACAATTGATATTACTTGCTACATACCTTGTTTGGTTTGTTTTTGTTGTTTTCTGCCTTTTATCTCCTCTGGTCACACACACCATTTGATTATTGGTTTAGCAACTTCCATTCAGTACTGCATATTTCTTGTTGCTCATTGCTCCATTTTTTTTTTTTTTTTTTTTGATTTTTGATCGCAGGGTAGCAGGTGCTTTCCTTTTGTTCCTTTCCTACAGGCTTCTGCTGAGCCAATTCAAATAAGTCATGGCCATTAATATCACCTCCCTAAATGTTAAAGGTCTCAATTCACCCTTCAAACGACAACTATTCCGGAAAGAGGCACTTAACAGTAAGGCTGATATTATTTGCGCCCAAGAGACACATTTTGCAGCTTCTAAAGTGCCTACCTGAACACATAAGCAATTCCCACAGCACTTTATGTCAAACTCACCTAAGAAAAAAGCAGGTGTGCTAATCGCCATACGGGCCACAGTGGCCTTCGACTTACGGTACTCCGAGGTCGATCCCCACGGCAGATACATTATTCTACATGCCTCCTTTAATGGTCAATTACTGACCCTGGTAAATCTTTATACCCCCAACACCTGCCAAGCACAGTTTTACAAGCTGATTGCAGAAAAATTAGCTCTCTTCAGACAACATCCCCTCATCATATGTGGGGACTTTAACCATGTAGTTGATGAGGCCCTGGACTCGTCCAACCCCTCCAGGAAAAAGTCCACGGCCTTGTCCAATTTTCTAGCAACAGAAGATCTTTATGACGCATGTCGTTGCCTTCATGATATAGAAAAGGACTTCACCTTCTATTCTCACACTCATAATGCATACTCCAGGATCGATATGTTTCTGGTAGACAAGATTACCCTGCAATTCATCCGGAATGCGACAATTGGCAACATTACATGGTCTGACCATGCCCCTATATCAATCAAGGTATTTCCCACAGACCACATGTCCAGGGGCAATAGGTGGAAACTCAATACCTCCTTGCTGACAAAGCCCAAATACCAGAAACGTATCGACTCCGCTATCACAGACTTTTTTCAACTTAACGCACACTCTGTAACGAGTCCTACTACCTGCTGGAATGCCCATAAGGCAGTTATTAGAGGTCTCCTTATGAAATTTGGAGCCCAGGAGAAGAAAAACCGTAACGCTACTACCTTTCTACTGCTAAATCAGATCAAATCCCTTGAAAAAGCTCATAAAGCAAATACAAGCTCTACTCTTGTGGAAGATCTCCGGAAATTGAGAATGAAGTTGAGCGAACATCTTCACTCAAACTTCGACCTAACCCTCAAAAAACTGTGTTTGAACTTTTATGCCAATCATAAAAAACCAGGGGCTTGCCTTACAAAACAACTAAAAAAGCACTTAGTACAAGCAAAAATTCCCTATCTTCTCTCCCAAAAAAACACCCGTCTTCATAACCCTAAATACATAGCTGACCGCTTCAGCCAATTCTACACCCAACTGTATAATCTAGCCGAGTCGGGAGGGGCGACAGCTCCCACACCACATGATATATCTCGCTTTTTAGACAACCTTAACCTACCATCCCTCGCCCATGAAGAATTACACAATATTTCTGCCCCTTTTTCTGAAGCGGAACTCAAAAGAGCAATAATCTCCCTACCTTTACATAAAGCTCCAGGGCCTGACGGCTTCAGTAACGAATACTATAAACAATTTGTACACACACTAAACCCATTCTTACTACCAGCATTTAACCACATTTTGCACACGGGCCTGATCCCGGAAGAATCATTGGCAGCATCAATAATCACTATTCCTAAACCTGGCAAGCCAACAGATGACCCGGCCAATTACAGGCCAATATCTCTACTAAACACTGACACAAACCTCTATGCCAAACTCCTAGCAGCCCGCCTAGCCTCTGTAATTTCACAACTTGTGCACCCGGACCAAGTGGGTTTTATAAATGGCAGACAGGCTTCGGATGCCATGAGGAGATATATCAACATCCTACAATGGGTGGAACGGAGTCGAACGCCTTCTCTCGACAGGGTAGATTGGAGCTTCCTGAAGGCGGTACTTATAAAATTCGGCATATCAGGCACCCTTCTAGGAGCCATTATGGCTCTCTACTCAGCCCCAAACGCCAGAGTGATAACTTCGGGGATTTTCTCTGAGTCCATTAAAATTTCTAATGGCACACGTCAGGGCTGCCCACTATCTCCATTAATCTTCTCTCTAGTCATGGAACCCTTAGCGGTAGCCATTAGCTCACATTGTTCTATCCGCGGTGTGTCCATAGCCTCATGCGAACATAAAATCGGTCTATACGCAGACGATGTGATCATCTCCATCACAGAACCTCTGCTCTCATTACCGCACCTCCATCAAACCCTAGACCTCTTTAGCAAGGCATCCCTATACAAAATAAACTACTCTAAATCGGCTATGATTGGTGTCAATCTCAAATCTCAAACTAAAAGTAGCATTACCAATATCACTTCCTTCTCCTGGGCTCCTAACTCAACACTCCCATATCTGGGGATTTCTCTAATTGCACCCTCTTCCCGTATGCTCACGCAAAATTTTGCTCAACTGCTGGACAAGTTGCACAAGGTGACACAAAACTTGAAAAATGTACAAGCGTCCTTGGCGGGTCGCATAGCTCTAACCAAAATGTATTTGTTACCACACATACTCTATCACTTCCGAACTCTACCTTTACCTTTCTTACGATCCCATCTCGGTAAATTGCAAGCACTTGTGTCCTCATTTATATGGAACAATAAGCATCCGAGGATTAAACGATCTACTCTTTGCTCACCAATGGCTTTGGGAGGCATGGGTGCACCTGACATCAGAGCTTATTACAAGGCAACTATACTCGCACAAGCAAAAAGCTAGTGGGCTCCAGCCACACAATTTCCATGGCTGCAAATTGAGACAGCAGCATTAGCAACAGACCCTAAGCTAACACTCTTCAACCTACTGCTACAGAAGCAGAAGCAACACAACTTCTTATACAACGTAAACGCCACAACTACAGTGTGGCACTCACTCTTCGGGTGGCATATCTCAAGAAGTCCTCAAGGATTTATCATTGCTAACATTCCAATCCGTTATGCCGGATATCTCCCTTGCCAACTGGTCTCAAGCCAGAATAACCTCATTAGCTCTTCTATACAATAACAATGTGCTTCTTTCTTTCCAGCAGCTGCGGAATAAATTCCAGATCCCAGCTAAGGATCTTTTCAAATACTTCGCTCCTTTCTCTCCAACTGGACTTGCTCCAGCAACCCTCTCATGAAACATGTCATACGTTTTTACCTCAATATTAAATCCATAAGAAAAGGCATATCTTTCTTCTACAAGCTACTGACAAACACCTCCACTGACACAGAGCCAAGCAACATCCTAAAGTGGGAAAACCAGCTACACCGCACGTACACTCTCCAAGAGTGGCTTAGTTCTCTGCAATCTCCATTGAAATTCTCCAAATGTCTTACCCACTGGGAAGGGGTACAAAAATTGTTTCACAACTGGTATCTTACCCCAGCGAAACTCGCCAATATTTACTCAACACACTCGACTCTTTGCTGGAGATCCTGCGGTCTGAAAGGAACAACCATGCACGTCTGGTGGTCTTGTCCCAAAATGGCCCCCTTCTGGCATTACGTTACACAGTTCCTGTCTGGCATGTTGAGTCAGCCTGTAACCCTCTCTCCCCAACTCATTCTCTTTGGATTGGACCTGGAATCCTGGCCTCTCGACACACATGCTCCTGCAACCCACGTTCTCATTGCCATCAGACGTTCAGTAGCCAGGATATGGAAATCAGCCGATCCCCCCTCTATAGGGGAACTACACTCTTCCTTAAACAATCAATGCCTCATGGAATTCATGTACGCTAAGGCACACCTGCAAGTCCCACTCTTCCAAAGAAGATGGATCCTCTGGTTACAGCACGCTAAGTGTAACTTGCAACATTAAGCAGAGACACCGCTAGAGCGACTTTGCACAGTTATAAAGGGTTTGATTGTATGTATCTACATCTATCATTAGTTAATGGCTACCTAGCATTTCCCCTGGTGCACTGTGCGAGCGGAAGGCGCTGGCCCACTCTCAGGGGCAGCGCGCTCTGCTCTCTCAGTAATCTCCTTATAAGCTCAATTTGTGTGACCCGCATCATTGCTGTTCAATTTATATCTACACAGGGCTCTCTAGGAACAGTATGTATGGAAGTATCTGCTACTTTATCTGCATATTCACCTTATCTGCATATTTACAAATGTGAAGTATACTCTTGTATGTGATGTTTCTTTCTTGACAATAAAAGCCTAAGTTTAAAAAAAAAAGTTGACTAATGGTACCACAAGTCATATACTACTTTAAAACATATGTGATAAATATTATATTACAGCAAAATTGTGTTGTTTACCCTTTTACCAAAAGCAATTTTAATGTGCATTTTAAAGAAGTTATTTTTCTTGCCCATGCTGTATTGCAAATTAGACCGACAAGGAGAGAAATCCATAAAAGTGCACCCTATATCACAGTAGTTTTAGTGAGAGTTACAGAAGCAAGGGAACATTATTGATCTTGTCATGCTCATGGTCGGGTCATTAATTTTAATTGTGATAGCTCCGGACTACCTAGTGTTTGATGCCTGAAGTGACAAGTTACCATTACACTGCGGGGCTCATGGGAATAACTTCTGATTTGAAACATTTCAAGTGATAGATCACTATGGGGCTGATGAACATCTTACTTAGACATGGTTTTCTGTGTGCCAGGTAAAGAAATCAGCAACTTTTTACTGAATATGCTATAAAAGGAGCGAATAATGTGAAAATAAAAATGGCTTTTCATTTCCCAACTTTGCTATTTTCTATATAAACTATTCATCACCTCAACAACCAATAACAGATGATACATGTTTTTTTTTCTGAAGCAAAATATAATGCTCTTTCTAAACAGAAGTAGAAATCAATATTTCCTGTTAATATTATGTACCACACATGGCAAATTTTGTAACACGTTGTGATTCATAAGAATGTGTTAAATGTAAAGGTGTTATTTAAGTAAAGCAGTGGGGAGAGAAATATGGGAGCTGCCATTGCCCTTTGTAAAGAGACCCTGTAAGTTTAATTAAGAAAAAAATCAAATGACAGTTCCCTGAAATAGGAGAGAAATTATATTCAGCATTGGCATAGGGATCAGAGGACTATCATGGAAGAGGCCTGATGTATGTGTGATAGTGCTGGAATGATAGAAGTGAAAGTTGATTCATTTGTCCTTCAAATATGCATATTTGTAGTTGAAATAAAGTGCTGCAGAAACTATTGCTGCTATTTAAAGCGGAGGTCCGCTCACCCCTGCAAAAATTAAAAGTCAGCAGCTACACATACAGTAGCTGCTGACTGTTAATAATAGAACATTTACCTGTCCTGGAGTCCAGCAATGTAGGCACCGCAGCTGATGTTTCCATCAGCTGTCGGTTGCTGCCGCCGCCATTGCCGGTAAGGAAGCCCAGCAGTGTAGCCCTTCGGCTTCACGGCCAGGCGTCTACTGCGCATGCACAAAGTACCGCTGAGCTCTGCTACTGCCCGGAGTCGGGAGAAGGAGGAGGGAGCAGGACTGCAGACGTCATTCGCCACAGCCCGGTCTCCCGGAAGTGGAGACAGGTATCCGCTCCCCCCCGAAAGGTGCCAAATGTGGCACCGGACAGGGGGGATTCCGATAAGCGGAAGTTCCAATTGTGGGTGGAACTCTGCTTTAAGCAGCCTGTGCCTCAGATGACCACACAAGGGGCACCCCTTTCTTTGTCAGCTGTGTAATTGGTGCTATCACCTTAGAGAAGTTTCTAATGAATTTTCTGTAGAAGTTGGCAAATCCAACAAATCGTATTCCCTTAACATTTCTAGGGGCAGGCCAATCCACCACCGCTTTGATCTTCTCAGGATTCATTCACTCCTTTAGATGAAATAATATCTCCCAAGAACTGCATCTGGGTTTGTTCAAATGCACATATCTCCAATTTAATATAAAGTCGGTTCTTCCTAAACCTTTCAAAGACAGTGCAAACATGCTTGTGATGCTCCTCCAGGTTATTAGAAAAGATGAGAATATCATCCAGATAAGCAATCACCATCTGGTCCAATAAATGTCGAAAAGCATCACTGATGAAGTGTTGGAAAGTTGCAGGAGCATTTCAGAGGCCAAAAGGCATAAACAAGGACTCAAAATGCCCATATCTGTTTCTAAAGGCAGTTTTCCATGCATCTCCTTGATGAATGCGGATGAGGTTATATGCCCCCCATAAGTCTAATTTTGTAAAGACAATGGCAAAGCAGAGTCTTTCCAATATTTCAGAGATTAAAGGAGTTTGAAAGGCAGAAGGTTTTTTATTTTAATGCATTTATGCATTAAGATAAAAAAAACCTTCTGTGTGTAGTAGCCCCCCCAGCACCCCCTAATTACTTACCTGAGCCCCATCTCTCTCCAGCAATGTCCACAAGTGTCTTAGCCATCCAGAACACTCCTCCTGATTGTCTGAGACACAGCAGCAGCGCCGTTGGCTCCCACGGCTGTCAATCAAAGTCAGTCAACCAATAATGGAAGAGAAGGGGTGGGGCCAGGACGGGGCTCCGTGTCTAAATGGATACACAGATCTCTGACTCGACTCGGGTGCCCCCATAGAAAGCTGCTGGCTGAAGGGGCACTCAATAGGAGGAGGGCCAGGAGCTGCAAAGAGGGACCTGAGAAGAGGAGGATCCAGGCTGCTCTGTGCAAAACCAACTGTGCAGAGGAGGTAAGTATATGTTTGTTATGTAAAAAAAAAAAAAAATGAGCCTTTACAATCACTTTAAAGGAAGTGGATGATGGTTTTTAATAGTGATGTCCCTGTAGACAATGCAGGGACGCAAGGTGGAATCTTTCTTTTCAACAAAGAACAGGGCTACTACTGCAGGATATGTTAAGGGTCTAATGAAGCCTTTCTCTAAATTTTTATCAAGCCACTCCCTTCGTAACTTTAATTCAGGTTCTGACAGATTGAAAAGCTGACCAAAAGGTATTTTTGTGCCTGGGAGCAGTTAAATGGGACAATCATATGAGGAGGTAACTGATTGGCATTCTTCTTATCACAGACATCCTGGAACTCATGGTATTGTGGAGGCAGGTTGTCATATGACTGCACAGTAACTGCATCTACCTGTGATTCCTTGACTGGTGGAGAACATGTTCAACAAGTTTCTCTACAGTTTTCCTCGCAATGGGGGGATGTAAATTTTATAATCCGCGCTTCCCAGTTGATGGAGGGATTATGGATGGAAAACCAAGGAATGCCCAGGATGACAGGAAATTTGGGTGATGAAATCAGCTGAAAGCTTATGGTCTCACGAGAGTCAGCCTCAAATTGGAGTATTAGAGGAACTGTTTCATGGGTAACCAGTCCAGAAGTTAAAACTGAGTTCCACACGATTTTTGAAGTTTGCCCCCCCCCCCCCTTGTTGCGGTTCACAGTGCCATGTATCATCAAGGAGATTA
>BLSH010357473.1:371351-391491 GCA_018402905.1 Glandirana rugosa | reverse complement strand
TTTGCCCCCCCCCCCCCGCCCTTGTTGCGGTTCACAGTGCCATGTATCATCGGAATGTTTTTTTTTTCAGCTCTTATTAACTGTTTTGTCCAGTACAAAGGTGGACTTTCACGGCGAGGTACGTCATGTCCAGCCATCCGTTGGCTTCTGGGATATATGTGTCATCAATCCCAGGAGTGAATGGGCAGCCCCCACTTTTTTTTTTTTTAAAAGGCTGGAATTCCGCTTTAGGGGTGAATCATCAACTGTCTCCATATCAATAGGGGCAGATTTATTTCCAGTTTGGATATTATTGCCAGGGACAAATTCTATGTCCATAAAGTTCCCCCAGCCCTAGAGTCCAGCATAGCAAAGCAAGGAATTTCAATGCCCTCGTTAATAATTTTTAATAGGGATGACAAAATGAGATAGTAGAGAATTTACCTTATTCTCTTCATGAATCAAATGGGAGATAGACTGGGTAATGGAGTTTATTTTTTCAGGCACAGTCACATCAGTCACAGCAATTGTTCTTCTACCCTTTTTAGGACAGTTAACTGAGTAATGACCAGATTCCCCACAATATGGACATAAGTTCTCAGAATGAGTAGAAATGGATCTCTTAATAGCATCAAACTGCATAGGTTCAGAAGTGTCAGAATCTGGAGAAACTCTTGGATCCTTCTGAACAAATTGACTTGCAGAGAAACAGATGCCACCATTACTTCCAAACATTCCCAGTCTCTCGTTCCTCCTTTCTGTAAGTCTTTGATAAATTTAGATACATAGTTGGATGAAGGCTTTGAGATCGTTAGAAGTCTATATTCTGGCAAGCTAATCTTTTCCCTTTTCAGAAAGCCCTTGGTGAAACTGACTTTTTTGAGCTGCAGGGTTCCAAGTGGTATCTGCAATCCAACATCTAAATTCAGCTGTGTACTCAGCAACAGATTATTTACCCTGCCACAAACTATGCAACTTTGCTTCGCCAGTAGTGCAGTAGTTGGGATCTTCAAAAACCTGATTCATCGTGGTCAAAAAAGTCTCAACATTATTCAGAGGGGCACTGTCTTGTTCTATATAAGGGGAGGCCCAAGCTAGAGGTCAGGAGGTTGATAAGAAACATTACCTTCTGTTTTTGAGAAGTGAATGCAGTGGATTGCATTTGCAAATATATGCAACACTGGTTAAGGAAACCTGCAATGACAATGGTCTCCATTGAACTTTGGTGGGTGAGGCATATGTGCATTATCATCATCTAGGGAATGTAGTTCCAGCAACGTAGGTCCAGCTGTCCACAGGGTTGGCCCACAAGGAGGTGAGCAATCCAGGGTCCAGTAGCGGATATAGCAGATAAGGATCAGACAGAAGCGTAGTCAGTAACCAAGCCAAGGGTCAGTAACAAGTGGTTGCTTGCTGGGATCAGGCAGAAGCATAGTTGAGGAACAAGCCAAAGGTCGGTAATGAGTGTAGCAAAAAATATGGATGGCAGCAGGGAAGACAAGAGAGAGATATTGGCTGGAGAGAACACAATAATCTGGAAAACATGAAGTGCAAAGACATGGTTTAAACCAGGAAGTTCATGGGAGGAACAAAGAGCTCAAGGTTCAGCAGAAGTCAAGGGACAAGGAAAGGGTTGTTCAATGGATCAGACGGGGTGCTGTCCAACATTTTAGCTAGCTCAGCAAGAAGAGTAATTGCCAAATACAGCAGAGGTCCCAGGTTCAAGTCCAGACCCTAACAATGAGGCTTTTTCCCTCTTGAATATGTTGACTGTATTTCATGCTCGTAACCAGTAAATGTTTCAAAGTTTGTACCAGGCTGTTAATCCAGGCTAAAATTGCTTTTTTCTTGCTCTCCTCCATAGACTACTATTAAAAATTGCCAATTACCATCCTGAAGGTGGTATCATTTTAACCACTTCCCGTCCGGCCTATAGCAGATTGACGGCCGGGCGGTGGTTCTGTTATTGTGACTGGATGTCATATGACGTCTTTCAGGATAACAAGCCGGTGCGCACCCACGGCGATTGGTGCTGTGGTGTGTCAGTCTGAAGGAGGCTCTTTACCACATGATCACCTGTGACCAATCACAGCTGATCACAGTGCCAATCAGTACTGCCTCATCAGTGCCTGTCAGTGCAGCCTCATCAGTGCCCATCAGTGAAGGGAAAACATACTTATTTACAAAGTTTTGTGACAGAAACAAAGAAAAGCTTTTTTTTTTTTTTTTTCAAAATTTTCTGGCATTTTTATTTGTAGCGCAAAAAAAAAAAAATGATAACAATTTTGTTTGGGTACAGGGTAGCATGACCGCTCAATTGGCATTCAATATGCGACAGCGCTGAAAGCTGAAAATTGGGCTGGGCAGGAAAGGGGGAAAGTGCCCGGTATTGAAGTGGATAAGGAATGACAACCTGTGTGAATATGTTCTATTTTTATTCAATTAGACTTATGCATGAATACTGGGTAAAAACGATGTGAATCTTGGGTGAAAAAAATCCCAAATAGACCCCTGAGTGTTATAATAGCATTAGAAGTGGTGAAATGGCATACACACAGAATAGGCTGAATAAAGTGTATTGTGCATTGTAATGAGTTGATTCTAAGAGACTTTATGCATTAAGCCATAGGTCTCTTATTAAAAACTCCCTCAGACAGTTACGTTGTTGAATGTACAGTCATTTACTTGTGTATGTAAAGATTGTCAGCTTGAACTTCTGAGCTCTGTAAAAAGCAAAAGGGATCATTGAAAACATGGGGAAGCCTAACCCCTAACTTGTTTACTAGATAAAGAATTACATAATATACAAAAAAAGTATATACATAATATTCAGTATATGCAATCTTTAATTTTTACCAAAATAAAGACATTCATTTGGTTTACTTTTTTTTATTTTTTGGGAAAATTAAGCAATTGTGGACATTAAAGTGATTGTAAAGTCTCTTTTTTTCCCATGCCATACTTACCTGTTCTGTTGCAGTGGAGTAGCCTGGATCCTCCTCTTTTCTGGTCCCTATTCTGTGCTCCTGGCCCTTCCCTCCTGTTCAGTGCCCCCACAGCAAGCAGCTTGCTGTGGGGGCACCCAAGTTGAGTCACACCTCCCTGTGTCCATCCAGACACAGAGCCCCGCCCTGGTCCCACCCCCTATCTCCCCTGATTGGCTAGCTGACTTTGATTGACAGCAGTGGCAGCCAATGGAGGGAGGAGGGAGAATCTTGGATGGCTGAGACACTTGTGGACATCGCTGGACAGAGAGGGACCTCAGGTAAGTGTTAGGGGGGCTGCTGCACACAGAAGGCTTTTTATCTTAATGCAAAGAAAGCATTAAGATAAAAAAAAACCTTCTGCCTTTACAACCACTTTAGGCTGTCGGGAGATGATCATCACAGTAAATACAGACTAAAACCATAAATCATAGACTGTGCAATGGCCCTAAAACAGTGTTGCAGACAATAGACCAACAAGATAGTCCTTTTTCAGGCAAGTACCATCAGTGGTTGAGCATATAACAGAGAGAGGCTAAATAAGGAAATGCAGACAAAAGAAGACAATAGAGGCAGAACAAGTAAAGAGGTAGGCCAAGTCTCCAACTTAGAAGGTCAAGAGTAAATTGAAAGAGACAGGGGGAGGAAGCCAGTGTGCAACCGGCAGGAAACCCAAAAATATCTAGATATTTGAAGAACTGCCATAAGAGACCAGATAGAACCAACAGTCTAGCCATGAAACCATTAGATCACGCAAACAGCAGTTGCTTAAAGTCTGCCTTATAGGAAAATTCTGACCAGTGAAACGAGGTAGATGTAAATTTTGCTTGCATGTTTTTCAATGAGGAAGTGAGACTTTCCATTATCCTAAAGTCCCCCGGTCTTCTGATCCACTGTTGGATGGTTGAATTGCTTTACATTTTACACGTATGTACAAAAACACACTACATTCCCTTTAAGACTTCACTGACTGCTTGATTGGATCTGGTTATTTAAGGGACAGATACATATAAATCATTGTCACAATCAAAGAAACTCTGTTATCCCCCAAAAATCTGATCTTCAGGCACCTTGATCTTGCAGTTACCACCCTGCCTCCAATTATATTCACATTCACAATAGAAAGTCTGCCACTGTTTTTAACAAGGTAATTTGTTGATGGAGTTATGCATGCTCCTCTATCCTTTCTGATCCATAGCATAAACAGGTAAACTTTTGTGATCCATGTTTGTGCCTCAAGCTGACCTAGATATTTTTTCAGATATATAGATTATGGCAGCACATCCAAACATTCCTTGATGCCCATGACCGCTTTTAATTTAGTCGTAGCTATTAGATGGTTGTCAATCAGCAGGTGTCATGAACATGCACACATATATTGCCAAAGTATGCATTTTTATGCAACATAAAGGAGTGTTAGGAAATTAGTGAGTACTCACGAGAACTGGAAACAACACATTTAGCCTAAAAAATATCAACAGCCTTATAAAAATCAGTGCAAGCTTACCAAGATTATTCTAATCACAGCTCCATGGATTAAAAAAATACTCTAGTTGTGACATCAGCAGCGACACCTTGAACTTGTGATCATAATGGAAAGTGGCTAAGCATAATATTAGGAAATTCCTAGCAATGAATAAAAAGGCTGAGAAAATGCATGTACGTACCTCTCACATCTCTAACTATGAAAAATACAAATCGTATTTTAGAATCCCTTGGTGCATAATGTAAGTATGACAGAGTCGATTTTCATCAAGACTCTCTTCAAAGCTGTTGAGCAGTTGAGTTTTTGCAGTGTAGCAATTCAGCTCTGAAAAGCGTTGTGTGCCCTCTTTCCCAGTGACGTCACACGCCATCCGCGGCGCTGCGTTCCACGCTGCCTTCCACCACTTGTACCCAGAATAGCACAGAATTGCCAAATCTCTCTCTTTGCCATACCGGGGTCCCTGCCTGATGGGAAAGACGTGCTTCACCATACACTGCATCAGGAACTTATTTACACAGATGATAGAATTTACCATGGTTTACATGTGAGTGTTCCATTGTCATTTCTGCCAACCTGTTACCCAATAAATATAATACTGCACTTAGAGGCACTTTTCTGTTTTCCTTTATGTTTCAACCCCTGAAAGACAATCCCACACCATAATCTCCCCTGCACCAAATGATTTGGACCAGTGCACAAAGCAAGGTCCATAAAGACATGGATGAGCGAGTCCTGACCTCAACCCAATAGAACACCTTTGCCCCTGGGAGGTAGAGGACCTTGTGCTGGCACTGCATACTGTATATACAGTTGTGCTCATAAGTTTACACACCCTGGCAGAATTTATGATTTTTTGGGTCATTTTTCAGAGAATATGAATGAGAACACAAAATCTTCTCATTTACTAATGGTTAGTGTTTGACTGAAGCCATTTATTATCAATCAACTGTGTTTACTCTTTTTAAATCATAATGACAACAGAAACTACCAAAATGACCCTAATCAAAAGTTTACATAACCTGGTGATTTTGGCCTGATAACATTCACACAAGTTGACACAAAGGGGTTTGAATGGCTATTAAAGGTAACCATCCACACCTGTGATCTGTTTGCTTATAATTAGTGTGTGTGTGTGTATAAAAGGTCAATGAGTTTCTGGACTCTTGACAGACCCTTGCATCTTTCATCCAGTGCTGCACTGATGTTTCTGGATTCTGAGTCATGGGGAAAGCAAAGGAATTGTCAAAGGATCTGCAGGAAAAGGTAGTTGAACTGTATAAAACAGGAAAGGGATATAAAAAGATATCCAAAGATCTGAGAATGCAAATCAGCAGTGTTCAAACTCTAATCAAGAACTAGAAAATGAGGGGTTCTGTTGAAACCAAACCATGGTCAGGTAGACCAACTAAAATATCAGCCACAGCTGCCAGGAAAATTGTTCAGAATGCAAAGAAAAACCACAAATAACTTCAGGACCCTCTGAAAACATGTGGTGTGACTGTTTCAAGATGCACAATAAGGATGCACTTGAAGAAAGATGGGCTGCATTGTCAAGTCGCCAGAAGAGAGCCATTACTACGCAAATGCCACAAAGTATCCCGCTTACGATACACCAAACAGCACAGAGACAAGCCTCAAACCTTCTGCCACAAAATTATTTGGAGTGATAAGACCAAAATTGAGCTTTTTGGCCACAACCATAAACCCTACATTTGGAGAGGAGTCAACAAGGCCTGTGAAACACAGAGGTGGATCGCTGATGTTTTGGGGATATGTGAGCTACAAAGGCACAGAATATTTGGTCAAAGTATGTTATCAGAAAATACTGGAGGAACATTTGCAATCATCAGCCAGGAATCTGCACATGGGATATACTTGGACATTCCAACATGACAATGATCCAAAACACAAGGCCAAGTCCACCTGTCATTGGCTACAGCAGAATAAAGTGAAGGTTCTGGAGTGGCCATCTCAGTCTCCTGACCTCAGTATCATTGAGCCACTCTGGGGAGATCTCAAACGTGCAGTTCATGCAAGACAGCCCTAGAATTTCCATGAACTGGAGGCTTTTTGCCAAGAGGAATGGGCAACTTTACCATCTGAGAAGATAAATAGCCTCATCCACAAATACCACAAAAGACTTCAAGCTGTCATTGATGTTAAAGGGGGCAATACACTTGGGTATGTAAACTTTTGATCAGGGTCATTTAGGTAGTTTCTGTTGTTAATATGATTTAAAAAGAGTAAACACAGTTGATTGGTTATAAATGGCTTTAGTCAAACACTAACCATGAGTGAAAGAAATGTTTTTTGTGTTCTCATTCATATTCTCCGAAAAATGGGCAAGAAATCAAATTCTGCCAGGGTATGTAAACTTATGAGCACAACTGTATGCATATATATATATATATATATATATATAAATATATATATTATGTGGTAGTGTGGTACCTCACCAGGGAAAGGACACAGGATTCGCAACCAGGCGGGTTGAGGGGCTCCAGGAAGTTTGCATATTTGGGAGGAAACGTTTTCTTTTTTCAGTTTCTTCTTTGTTTAGGAAAATTGGTTTTGGGACCTGATCTGGGTGAGATGAAATCCCCAGTCCTGGGTCCGGATTTTGTGATCCACCAGCACACTGACTGGTCAGGTGTGTGCTGGGCTATTTCTAGACACCTGACCATAGTTCTGGGCTCCATCTTCCCGAGGAGTCCAGACTTGCAAGGGAGAAGCCAGGGTGTGCATGTGTACACTGGAGAAGCCTAAAGCCTCGTACACACGGGATGACGATCGTATACAACAGGTCGTATGAACGACCGTTGTATACTAAATCGATTGTTCGTATGCACGATTAGAACAGCCGGCATGCGACGGTCGAACAAGGTGAGCTGTATGAGCAGACTAGAAAACTTGGTCGTACCAACAAGCGCTCATACGACCGTTGTATCGTGTGTACAGAGCAGTTGGTACAACAAGTTGTATTGTGCAAAACACGCATGCTCCAAAGTCAGGAACGGCCGGATGCTAATTACATGCACCTGAACGTTCTTTCTGTGGTCGTATGATCGTGTAGTGCAGTCAGTATGCAAGTTACATTATCCAATATACGATTTGAGACGTTCGTAAGTACGATCATCGTCCCGTGTGTACGAGGCTGAAGAGTGCAGGTCTGCACTGAAAGCCAGAGATCCAAGCTTGAGTTCGCTGACAGGAGTCAGGAGGGCTCCATGTGGGAGCCGGAGCAGTGGCACTATTGCTAAAGAGAGCCAGGTGGCTTGGTATTTTTATTTGCTATGTTGCATGTGTAAGCCAGGAGGCTGAATATACCATTATTGGATGCTGATGGTGAAAACCCCCTGCAAGGGAAACTGTGCTGTTTTGTTTTTCTGAACTGTCTTTATTAAAAGCGGGCCAACAAGCCCCGAAAAGGAAATATATGGTGTGGACTGTACTCAATAACAGGCGCTACACTTGAGCTAAACAACCCCCAACATTACAATATATATATACACAGGATACACACACGCACCATACTAGCCTGGGTGCAGCTCATTATGAATATACTATAATTGAAAAAGAGAAATGGAAAGGCAGTTTTTCTTTGTGACTATTGTTGACTGGGATAATGTAATAATCATCAGCTCACAGGCATTTTCACGGTGTGAGTTTAATTCTGAAAAACTGGCACAGACAGCAATCAGTTGATCCCTGCTAGGGTCACACAAGAGCTTTTCATGTGAGTGATTTTTTTATTATTTTTTTATTTCAAAATTGAAATAGTGTGCACAATCCTTAGCAAACTCCTTGTTGTTGCATTATCTGACTGTGCAAGTCAAAGAAATGTACTAATCCCATCAGATCCAAACTGCCTTTGAAGGAATTAATTAGAGTTATTGTTTGTAAGGGAAAGAAAGCAGTAAATAACACTATTTGACAGATGGGATATAAGGTAGATTGTCACAGTAGTTAATAGCCTTACAAAATCAGTGCAAGCTTACCAAGGTATTCTAATCACAGTTCCATGGATTAAAAAATACTCTAGCTGTGACATCAGCAGCGACACCTTGAACTTTTGATCATAATGGAAAGTGGCTAAGCATAATATTAGGAAATTCCTAGCAATGAATAAAATGGCTGAGAAAATGAATGTACGTACCTCTCATGTCTCTAACTATGAAAAATACAAATGATATTTTAGAATCCCTTTGTGCATAATTTAAGTATGACAGAGTAGATTTTCATCACGACTCTCTTTAAAACTGTTGAACACAGAGTTTTTGCAGTGTAGCAATTCAGCCTGTCACTGAATCATTAAAGCACATTAAAGTGCAAGTTCATCTTTCATTTTTCTATTTGTTACATTTTTAGAAAAGATCATATTTGGCCTTTTTTGCAAATGCACTTTTAACCCTATCATAATTTTACATTTCTCCTTAGTTAAAGTGCATGTAAACCCAAAAAAGACCTGAGGCTAATGCAGTCGCATCACTAGGGTTGGTGTCACCTGGTGCGGTAAAACATGGTGTCACCCCCCAATAATTTGGTGTGTCCCCCCATAGCTTGACACAGTGCTCTGTCATGCTGCTATGTAGTGACAGCAGGAGCAGGACAGAGCAGTATACACTGGACAGGCTAGCACATCTAGCTCTCTCCTGTCTAGCCTGCCACAGTGCCCTGCAGGGCGCTGGGCAGGCTAGTTTCGGGCCGGCAGCGCACAGTAGGTCAAGATGCGCAACTCAAACTAGCCTCTGTAAATGATGCAGTAGGTGCCGCACACTGATCTGTGCGCAGTCACACATGGTGGTGACACCATCTTGGTCAAATATCACTTCCTACTTGATAAATATGAAGCCTGCCACCATGACATTTCATCTCTCCTTCTTTTACATACCTATTTCACAGTGAAATGGACATATAAAAGGGAAGGTGGGCATGTAAAATCTTCACACTCCCTTCCTTTACTTGCCCATTTCATTCCCATACTCCGTCCTTCACATGGCCATTTCATTCCAATCCAGCAGAGACATCCCCATATATTTAGCAAAGAGACAGCCCAGTCCAGCAAAGAGACATCCCCATATATTCATCAAAGAGAAATCCCTATATATCCAGCAAAGGGACATGCCAATCCAGCAACGAGACATCCCCATATATTCAGCAAACTGACATCCCCATTCAGCAAAGAGATATTCCCATATATTCAGCAAAGAGACATCTCAATCTAGCAAAGAGATATTGCCGTATATTCAGAAAAGAGACAGCTCAATCCAGCAAATAGACATCCCCATATATTCAGCAAAGAGAAATCCCCAAAGATCCAGCAACGTGACATGCCAGTCCAGCAACGAGACATCCCCATATATGTAGCAAAGAGACATCCCCACCCAATAAAGAGACATCCCCATATATTCAGCAAAGAGACATTCCAATATATCTACCAAATTCACCTGTCTAACAGAAACGTTTAAAAGGCAGGGAATTGATTACACACATTTGCAAGTGTATGTGTAAGCTGCAGGCCCCGACAAGGCTCCCTGTGTACTGCAGACCTAACTCTGTATAAGAGGCTTCACAGTGGAAGCACATATAATTTAATGGATAGATGGAGGACAGGTGACTGGAGGAGCCCAACCCTCCTTAAAGGTACAGGACCAGACTAGACACCCAGCAGTGGCCCAATGGCGGCTGGGGTGCCAGTGTGTTATCTGAAGTAATTTCAATACAAAACAAAGTGTCACTGTCCCCCCCTATAACTGGCCATTATAGCAAGGAGCTATGGAAAGGCAAATACAGACAGAAAACAGAGAAATCCAAGCTCAACTCACTGACCAGTCTGCCACCTACCGAATTCACCTGTCTAATAGTAACGTTTAAAAGGCAGGGGATTGGTTACACACATTTGCAAGTGTATGCGTAAGCTGCAGGCCCCGACAAAGCTCCCTGTGTACTGCAGACCTAACTCTGTATAAGAGGCTTCACAATGGAAGCACATACAATTTAATGGATAGATGGAGGACAGGTGACTGGAGGAGCCCAACCCTCCTTAAAGGTACAGGACCAGACTAGACACCCAGCAGTGGCCCAATGGCGGCTGGGGTGCCAGTGTGTTACCTGAAGTAATTTCAATACAAAACAAAATGTCACTGTCCCCCCCATAACTGGCCATTACAGCAAGGAGCTATGGACAGTGACATTTTGTTTTGTATTGAAATGACTTCAGGTAACACACTGGCACCCCAGCCGCCATTGGGCCACTGCTGGGTGTCTAGTCTGGTCGTGTACCTTTAAGGAGGGTTGGACTCCTCCAGTCACCTGTCCTCCATCTATCCATTAAATTGTATTTGCTTCCACTGTGAAGCCTCTTATACAGAGTTAGGTCTGCAGTACACAGGGAGCCTTGTCGGGGCCTGCAGCTTACGCATACACTTGCAAATGTGTGTAACCAATCCCCTGCCTTTTAAACGTTACTGTTAGACAGGTGAATTTGGTTGGTGGCAGACTGGTCAGTGAGTTGAGCTTGGATTTCTATGTTTTCTGTCTGTATTTGCCTTTCTATAGCTCCTTGCTGTAATGGCCAGTTATAGGGGGGGGGGGGGCAGTGACATTTTGTTACATTCCCATATATCCAGCAAAGAGACCTAGCCATATAGCCAGAAAAGAGACATCCCAATCCAGCAAATAAACATCCAAATATGTTCAGCAGAGACATCCCATTCCTGCAAAGAGACATTCCAATCCAGCAAAGAGACATCCTAATCCAGCAAAGAGAAATCCTCATATATTCAGCAAAGAGACAACATAACCCAGCAAAGAGACATCCCCATATATTCAGCAAAAAGACAGCCGAATCCAGCAAAGAGGCATCCCCATGTAGCAAAGAGAAAGCCCTATCCTGCAAAGAAACAGTCCAGGCCCACATGTAGCCCCTTAGCATCCGTAAAATCCCAGTCTGCAGGAATATCAGCTCACAGGTATAGGAATTGTGCAGCAGCAATGTTGCACCTACGTATTCAATAGGAAGGCCAATCCTTGAACGCTACCCCTTCCTCTTCACCCCATCAACCAGCTAAGCTCCCATCCCAGCTGTCAGTGATACCAGATGCAGCCCTTTCCTCTTAGACCTTCTCTTCCCTTCCCTCAATTTAACTGAACAACACTCCATCATCGGTCATGATGATCAATGCCCTGCCCACCTGCCGCCGGGCAAACGAAAGGAATCTGTAGTGGAGTGGGCACCCCGGGACAGCCAGGCCCCTAGAAATGCCCGGGCCCCATACTTGTGTATGGGTTGTCCTCCCTGATGGTGGCCCTGATGGTGTCACCCCTCTGGCTGTTGTCCACATCCCCCCATAGTGACACCACAGGGTTAATGTGCAAACTACACTCATGGTCTTGGTGGTTCCTGTAGAAATGTGGACATTCATTTTCTACTAGAGATCCCATACTAAATCCACCTTTAGCCCCTTTTGATATTTAGAGTGCCAATGGATCCTGGATAACATATATGTAATATTTACAGATCTGCTGTATAACACCAGTGTGCTGGGTCCAGTTTATGGATACAACTGCTATGTCTGGAAGATCATGTCAGCAAAGGGTCTTTTAAATTATCGTATATATTTGCTTTTTTAGGATTGCCTTATCTTTCCAGCAATACACAAAGCTGTCAATGAGCCCTTCCCGGGTTTGATCTGAAAGGTTTATAATTACAGTGTATCAATGAAGGAAATGGATGACCTATTACAGCTATGATTTAATGCTCGACAGCCATCTTCATTCACTCCAAGACTAATAACATTCTTTATTCAAATATTCAAGGAACTAGATAGAGAGCACCATCACTGTTTCTATGTGATATATACACCCTCTTCATCGTCTAAGATATATATGTTTAATACATTTATTATGAGTCAATATATACATATGTATGCTTTATGATGTGTTCTCTTCCTTTTTGTTTTATTTAAAAGGATCATTCAGGGTAGATCTTGTTTTAATAGGTATAACTATGTTTTTGGTATGTGTTTTGTGTCTTTAAAACTATTCTACAAATACAATTACAAATGTTTGTTAGCAGTTGGTTCCATATAGATATATCATTCTTTTATCAGCTTTGTGATCTGTTCACAATGTTTGTTGCTGTTAAACCCAAAATCCATCTTTCAGTATGTTTAATATCCTGTCTCACTTTATACAGGTGCAATGGTACTTTTTCTCAGTGCCAGTTTCCTAAAAATAAATGAAAAAAAAACCCTAAAATGTTGTAAAGCACTGCAAAATCTGCCAGCACTATATAAATCCTGTGTAATAATAATAATAATAATAATAATAATAAAAAAGACCATAATTTGGGGGCGTGGCCTGACAGAGCATGGAGTAGGACGCGTGTCTCCTTCGCTCCGTCCATTACTCCTGTTATACGCTGATCCTGTGACCCGAGAACGATCAGCTTCTCGCCGAGGACTCGGTTAGAAAGCCTAGCACGCAGCAGAGCATGGCACCGCCAAAGACGAAGCCAGGCGCCGCAGCAAAACTGGACAAATACCGCCGACAGAAGCGGGAAGGCCCGGAGGAAGATGGCGATGCTCCACAGGAGGGGAAAGAGACCCCGGGGGCGGACACAATTAAAGTGCTGGAAGCCAAATCCTCACTCCAAATGACCCTAACCACTAAGATCGAGGAGATGAGAGTGGACATCTCCTTGATCTGGCAGGACATGCAACAGTTAAGGGAAAAGGTCGTCACCGCAGAAGTTAGGCTGGGGGAGGTAGAGGACGCGATTCCGCCATTACAGACATCCTCAGAGCACATGCAGCACCAAATTAACCAGATCCTAGCCAAGCAGGACGACATAGAAAACAGGCTCCGTAGGTGCAATTTACGCTTTATTGGCTTACCAGAGGGATCAGAGGGCAAGGACACTATGGCGTTTCTAGAAAAACTGTTGATTAACACATATGGCAGAGAGGCCTTTTCCGCCACTGTTGCGGTGGAGCGGGCCCACCGCATGCCAGTGAGACCCCCTCTCAAGCAGCCCCCCCCACGCACTTTTATTGCCAAACTGCTCAATTACAAGGATAGAGATGCGGCCCTGCGTTTGTTACGTATCAAAGGCAACATTCCTCTGGGCATTTCTCTATGGAAGTGCAGAAACGCAGGCAGTGGTTCACCGAAGCGAAAAGATGCCTGAGGATTGCGAACTTTAAATACTCTATGTTATTCCCTACCCGCCTTCGTGTTGAAGACGGGGACTGAGCGGTTTTCTTTGAATCTCCTGAAGAGGCCATCTCGTGGCTAGAGGGACACGATCGTAACCGCATGCCTGGGGACTGATGGCGCATCAACCCAGAATGTATATGCAGCTCTAGTCCTGTACTTTAAAACCTCCTATTACCCCAAGAGCTAATATGACTTTTATCCCCCAGAGGATCTCCCAGCGAGGTCTTTACATTCTTATCTCTCCTCCTGCCCCCGATCGTCCGTTTGTTCATTTCTTCTGATCTCCCGTGTTTAAAGCGGCATACCTATCCTGAACTTCTAATTTGTGACCAATTACACTGCCTGGGAAATAGGACCCTGTCTGGTGTCATGCTACTCAGTATTACTACCCTATAATAGTTCAAGGGATTTCTGCTGTATGGAGACACAAGGATCTTGCTCTGTGTAGAATCTGCACAGTGAAGTTTCGCCTCACCAGAATGAACAATGGTGCCCAAAACATGATCAAATCTTTGATTGCAGTGAGGAAGGCGATAGTTCCTTACCTAACGCTCCTTTTTCTAAGAGTCAAAATTAAATGCTCATGGGAATATCACTTTTTTGTTTATAATAAGTATGACTCTAGACTGTCATCAGGTGGCACACAGTTTGGCTGCTATTCAGTCTCGGCCACATGTTTCTGTTTGGTTAAAGGGATGTGCCCACACCGGTTGGGGTTGGTGTTGGGTGGGTTTACTACCAGCACTGCATGTACGGTGCCTCGGGTGCAATATAACAACATGCGGTCCTGAGACAGTCTCTTTCTGCTCTGGCACATTAGAGTATATATGTAATCTATCTCTGTTTGTTTTGTGATGTGGGTTTAATGCACGAACACCCCTTGGTGGCTATATAGCAATACGTCTGTTGCTGACTCTGAAGCTAATACAATTGTACACCTTATGGCCTCCATAAAATTCTTGACCTGGAATGTCCGGGGTCTGGGAGACAGAATTAAACGAAATGCTGTACTGGCGTTCCTTAAAAAGCAGCATGCTGAAATAATGATATTAACAGAGACCCACTTGGATGGCCGGTCACAGTTATCCTTGAAAAGACCTTGGATTGGCTGGACCTACCATTCAACATATAGCGCACATGCGAGAGGGGTGTCCGTGCTGATATTCAAGTCACTGTTTTTTGAAATGTGCGATCTGAAAACCGACCCACATGGCCGATATGTTTTTATCAAGGCCAAAATATATGGTGAATCAATACTAATTATGGCATTCTATGTCCCTCCCCCATTTTCTATGTCGATCCTTATTGACAGTTTTGATTATATGACATAATGCCCAACAGTTCCGATGGTCTGGCTGGGGGACTTCAATAACACTTGGAACCCCTCACTTGATAAACTGCAACTCCCGGGTCAGCCCTGTAGACAGACTACGTCCACACGTTTTGCAAGCATAGCTACCCACTTTAACCTGGTAGATACCTGGAGAGTTAATAATCCACTTACCAAAGTATTCTCTTGTTTTTCTGCCACACACAACACTATGTCCCGCATAGATTACATTCTAATTTCACAACCTCTAGTACCTCGCATGAAAGAAGCGGCTTTTTGTCACAGACTGTTTTCAGACCATAGCCCCTACTATGTTACTTTGACAGTGCCCATAGACACTCCACCTAGGACATAGAAAAATGAACCCATTCTGGCTTTCCCTGCTTCCTGACAGCTATGCGGTGGGCAGGGAATGGCAAAGGTTCTTTCAGGAAAATATGCATACCGCCTCATTTTTAAATGTTTGGGAAGCATTTAAAATACACGCCAGAGCCCACCTAGCGACCTGTATCAATGAAATTAAGAGAGCGGCAACAGTCCATATTGATAAATCTTTAGATGAACTTTCACTGGCTGAACATCAATACGAGACTGATCCCACTCCTGATAGGGCAGCTTCCCTAAAATTCCGCACTAGAGTAGCAAACCAGCTGCAATATGAACTAACTAGACGTAAGCTCTTCTTCTCCCGACAAAATTTTTTTGAACATGGTGAGAGGGCGGGGAAATTACTGGCATATATGGTACACAGTGAAGATAAACCCCCAGTAGTAATAACCCTACGTGACTCTGCGGGTGCCACAATTACAGAGCCAGTAGAGGTAGCTAACACCTTTAAAAACTTCTTTACTTCCTTATATACCTCAACCTCCCCAGAAGACACTAGGCCCATAGACCAATTCCTAAATGACCTTGTTATATCACAACTAACTCCAGAACAAGTGACAATGCTTGAGGCCCCGATTAAATTAGAAGAGATAGCTGCAGCCATAGCCAGCTTCAATAGATCTAAAACCCCAGGCTCTGATGGTCTGCCTATTGAATTCTATTCCCAATACAGTGAGATTCTTCTCCCAAAATGACTCAAACTATATCAACAAATATTCACTCTTTCCAGTCTACCGGTCTCTATGAGAGAAGCCACGATTGTTTTAATACCAAAACCGGGAAAAGACCCAGAGCTCCCGGAATCGTATAGGCCCATCTCATTATTACAAGTGGACATTAAAATTTTAGCCACGATTTTGGCTACACGCCTTAATCAGGTCATTCTCTTGCTGGTACACGAAGATCAAGCAGGCTTTATGCCAGGTAGAAATACATCCTTCAATCTGAGAAAACTGTTTCTCAACATGCAGGCTACTCTTGACGATACTGGGGAAAGGGTCATAGTGTCCTTGGACACAGCAAAAGCTTTCGATTCCATAGAATGGGAATACTTATGGAAATGTCTGGAGCGATATGGCTTTGGGCCTACATTTCTTAAATGGATTCGGCTCTTATACTACTACCCAATAGCTAGGGTGGTGGCAAACGGCTGGCTATCAGATCCATTTAAGCTAACCAGAGGGACGAGACAGGGATGCCCCCTATCCCCATTGCTTTACGCTTTAGCGTCGGAGCCTCTCGCTATCTCTATAAGGGATAATGACTTGATCCGGGGATTGAAACTTGGGGACCATATAGACAAAATCAGCATGTACGCAGATGACACCTTGCTCTATCTTGCGGCCTCAGGCCCATCATTGATGGAAGCCCTAAACACTATAGAACACTTTGGCTCCTTCTCTGGGCTCAAGATTAACTGGGGAAATCGCAAATCCTCCCACTTGACTTCACCCCACAAACTAAGGATCAGACGAGCTTACCACTGCAACGAGCCAGCGTCATAAAATATTTAGGCATATGGACAACCAGGTCCTTTGACGATTATATCTCCCTAAATGTAGAACCACTATTTACTCTACTAAAAACGAAAATGCAAATCCGGGCTTGTTTGCCCCTCGGGGTAATGGGTGGGTAAATCTGATCAAGATGATCTTACTCCCCAAAATCCTTTACATACTATGGCATGCACCAGTGTTCTTGGCATTAAAATGGTTTAAAGTTATGGACTCTATTCTGAAAACGTTTGTGTGGGGGAAGAGTAGACATAAATTAGCTTGGGTATCTCTTAAATATCCGACAGACTTAGCGGGGGTAGCACTTCCGGACTTTAGCCTATACTCAATTGCGGCGCAATTGTCACACTTGTTTCATACTGACAAGATGGATAGGAAAAGATTCCTGGCACTCGGATGTCCTTCCTGGACCCGAAGTATAACCGATCCCTTATGTGTAATAGCTGTTAAAACATCCACTGAAAACGAGGGAGAAAATAAACAGGGGACCCCTCTACATAAGTATAGAAGAATATGGCAAATAGCATCCACAAAATTTAGCATACCCCCTTTAAACGACTACACACCCATCTGGCACAACAGAGTCCTCCCAGAATTACTACAGATACCAGATCCAGACATATGGTGTAGGAGAGGTATCTTCTACCTATCTTATATTCTGGAAGAGAATACCCTAAAAACATTTGACAGCTTAAAGGCGGAATTTGGGCTCCCGAACAGTATGTTCTTTAGATATATACAATTACGTCATGCAGTACATTCCCAATTTCGAGGATCGATTCCAGCCCCTGCCCCTAATTCCCCGGTGGCAGTGATAAAAAGCAAAGACCCACAGAAACTAATTTCTACCTTCTATGAGATGCTAATCGCACCACAGGCAACCAAAATAGCATACAATATTAAATCCCGCTGGGAGTCAGATGTACAGGGACTGGAGGATGAAGAATGGAGTGAAGTCCTGGAGGCATGCAAACAGGTATCACCTAAATTGTCGGATAGGTTGACGCAACTATACATTCTTCACCAAGCATATCTTACCCCCTACAGAAAGGCCAAATATGACAGGGATTGTTCCCCTCAATGCACCCTATGCAGACAAGATACAGGCACCTTCCATCACCTTATATGGACATGCCCGATTATACGCGGATACTGGGAACAAGTGGTAAACTTCTTACATAACATTATGGGTTCCCCTATGACACTAAGCTCCAAACTCTGCCTACTAGGAATCTCAATGGAGGATTCTGTTGACAGATTTACCACGTTTTTCTGCAGGAGACACTATTTATAGCGCGGAAAGCCATAGCAAGACTGTGGATGCGACAGACAACCCCTACACTATCCGAATGGAAAAGGGAGGTTAATGCTGTCTTATCATTTAAAAAATTCTTGTATATTAACAGAGGTTGTCTGTCTAAATACAACAAAATTTGGGACCGTTGGCTGAATGTATCATCTACCTGTGACTAAATACCCATTAGTGAACGTGACAGACAAACATAATTGCCTTGCTTGAGATACTCTAGTAATATTGTCTCCAGAACCTCATGCATATGTAAATGAGTCTAAAGTTGTGATTGAATGTAGACTTCTATATGTACTCGAGTGCACTGTACGTGTTGTAAAACTTTTTTACCTTTTTCTCAATAAAACCTGTGGAATTAAAAAAAAAAAAAAAAGACCCTAATTTGCCAGAATGTTTGAAAAGATGAGTTTCCCATAAAGAAAGGAATTAAAAGCCTAAGTAAGTAAAATATAAAAAAAAAAAAAAAAATCAGTGCAAAGGACAGTACTTACACTTATTGAGAAATGTCCCTTGTGCTGGTGCCAACTGTCCTAGTTGAAATCTATATTCCTTTGCCCCTCATACTCCTGCAGCTGTAATCTTCCAGATCTGTGGGGGTTAATATGATTGCTGGACCTGTCACAGGCACTTGTCAAGAGCGTTGGCTTTACCTGTCCTATCTGCCCCCCTCCTCTATTCAGTGAAATGTGCTGTATGAATGTGTGAGGATGATGTCATCGTGGCTCGGCCAAACAGATGGCCGGAGCACTCAAACCTGGAAGGAAGACTGGGTGAAGATGGAAACCCTGTCAGTGGTGACAGCGCACCGCTGGATGGCTTCATGCTAAGGTAAGTATTTCATAATGTGCTAGTATGCAATGCTTACTAGCACATTATGCCATTGTCTTGCAGGGTTTTATTTTTTTTTAGGGCTCATGCACACTGTAGCTGAATAACGACCGTTGTTGATCATTTGGGCGTTTTTTGTCAACAGCCCAAAAATGCCCCTTTATGTTATCCTATGTGTCCATGCACACATGGACGTTAATTGTCATTTAACAGCAGTGGCGTTTTTGGGCTGTTATCTGAACGCCCTGAATTGGCACTCAAAAGTCGTTCTTCTAACCACAAAAAATGCTGGACACCGATAAACGCTCATAAACGCCAGTAAACGGCCATTTATCGGTGTCCGGTGTTTTTTGTAGTCGATGGAAGCTAATGAAGTAAAAAAAAAAAAAACGCTCAAAAATGCTGACGCCGATAAACGCTGATAAACACCGATAAATGCTGCTTACAAAACGCTGCAAAAGAACGTTTTCTAAGCAGCATCTCCTGTTCGACGCCCAGAGAGCATCCAGTGTGCATGGAGCCTAAGGCTGGGTTCACACTAGTCCGATTCTCGGACCTACATGAGGAGCACAAGTTGCATTACGTCACAAAAACAATGATTCCCTATGAGAGCCATCTTAACTGCAACAACTTGTGTTTTTCAAAGTCAGACCGACTTTGAAAAAGGTTCCTATACTACTTTTGTCTGACTTTGATCCTACTTCAGCCCATTGAAAGGCATTGAAGTCGGATCAAAGTCGTATCAGTGTCTTCACTGATCCGACTTTGGCATGCGACTTGTGCTGAAAAAGTTTCAGCCAGACTGAAACTTTTTGTGTTCAACAACGTCAATTCTACCGAGAGTATCCCTTAGTAACAAAAACACTGCATTACGTTGAACACGAGGAGTACATCCAGGCTCTTAGCCTGATCACACTTGGGTCGGAATCCGAGGTACGTGTGACCTACGAGAGACCCGCAGCTTGTCCTCTACGACGAATCTTTTGCAAGAAAACGTCGCAAAACATTCGTCGTAAATAGCCACAAATAGTCGCAAATAGCCGCAGTCGTAAAAACTCGCAAAAAAAAAAAAAATGAAGTAATCGAAGGTAGCTGATGTTTTTT
>BLSH010357473.1:304760-350843 GCA_018402905.1 Glandirana rugosa | reverse complement strand
ACCAACCCACATCAGGGCCAGGGTGCCAGCCAGCCACCCATGTTGTCCCACATACAGCAGGGCCAGGGTGCCAGCCAACCACCCATGGTGACCCACCCACAGCAGAGCCAGGGTGCCAACAAGCCAGCCACTCACAATGACCCACCCACAGCAGAGCCAGTGTGCCAGCCTGCCACCTTCCCATGGGGACCCACCCACAGCAGTGCCAGGGTGCCAGCCAGCCACCCACCGTGACCAACCCACAGCAGAGCCAGGGTGCCAACCAGCCAGCCACCCATGGTGACCCACCCACAGCATATCCAGGGTGCCAGTCAGCCACCCACAGCAGAGCCAGGGTGCCAGACACCCACCCTTTGGGACCCACCCACAACAGAGCCAGGGTGCAAGACAGCCACCCATGGTGACCAACCCACAGCAGAGCCAGGGTGCCAGCCAGCCACCCACGGTGACCCACCCACAGCAGGGCCAGGGTACCAACCAGCCACCCACTGTGACCCACCCACAGCAGGACCAGGATGCCAGCCAGCCAGCCACCCCTCCACAGCAGGGCCAGGGTGGCAGTTAGCCACCCACAGTGACCCACCCACACCAGGGAGCCAGCCCTCCATAGCAGGGTGCTAGCCAGCCACCCACAGTGACGGTGACCCATCCACAGCAGAGCCAGGGTGCCAGCCAGCCACCCACGGTGACCCACCCACAGCAGAGCCAGGGTGCCAGCCACCCTCCCACAGGCACCCACCCACAGCAGAGCCAGGGTGCCAGCCAGCCACCCACAGTGACCAAACCACAGCAGGGCCAGAGTGCCAGCCAGCCACCCATAATGACTCACCCACAACAGAGCCAGGGTGCCAGCCAGGCACCCATGGTGACCAGCCCACAACAGGCCAGGGTGCCAGCTAGCCACCCACCCATGGTGACCCACTCATAGCAAGGCCAGGGTGCCAGCCAGCCACCCATGGTGACCCACCCACAGCGGGGTCAGAGTGCCAGCCATCCACCCATGATGACCCACCCACAGCAGGGCCATTGTGCCATCCAGTCAGCCATTCACAGTGACCCACCCACAGCAGGAAGCCAGGCCATCCACCCACAGCAGGGTGCATTGTCCGTGCCACCCACCCACCCACAGCAGGGAGCCAGGCCCGCCACCCACAGCAGGGTGCACCATCCATGCCAGACAGCCACCCACCCACAGCAGGGAGCCAGCCAGCCACAGCAGGGTTCCAGCCATCCACCCACAGGAGCCAGCCACAGAGGATGTAGGAGCCAGCCAGCCATACAGGACACAGGAGCCAACCAGCTGCAGAGGACATGGGACCCAGCCAGCAACAGAAGTTTTTCTAGTATAGGAAACAAAATTATGTAAAGATATGTAACTTGCTTATAACGCAATGCTTTCTTATTAGTTAATTAAAGGGTGTAGAAATTCCTAACATAAATTATTGCAGTGTTTGTCTTATGATTGAATTAAATGTTAACTCATTTTCTGGCACAAATAATTATAGCTTATACAAGAAAGACATCAATAAAGCATGCTGAAAAAATAAAAAGCAAAAATAATCTGTTAGGTTCTCTAAAAAATAAAAAGTACCGTATATAAAAAGCAAAATATTATGCATAGTAAAGGAATAAAATGATTAAAAAATGCAAATTATTAGTTAGGTCTTAGTTTTTAGGTTGTTGTGTAAGAGAACTGATTGAGGCACATTCCAAATCATACAAAACACTGTAACTGTTGCTGTAATAATCTGTAAAAGAAAAAAAAACATATTTTATAGAGTGCATTTCCCACGAGCTGTAAATAGAGTAATTTGTGATTGTACACATTAGATCTAAATTAATAAAAAATCATGTCTCTGACCCGTCTGAGGCAGTCAAAGTCTGTTCTACAGTTTTGTAATTATGATATCATTGGACAGATGTGATTCCTAAGTGATGGATAGTTAGGGGTCTATTTATAAAAAATTTTCTTTACTTTGTCTCAACATTTATGCAAGCGTAACACATAATAACCATAATGTTTGTAATATGTAATAGTTTCCTAGTTGCCTTTTGCCAGGCTAATTTAACATTCCCTTCCATTCAATGCTAAGGCCTCATACACACGGGTGTAATAGTAAAACGTCTGGACCGACATAAGGCAAAAATCGGCTTCAAAAACTCAATTTCATCGGCGTTTTGCATTCGATGTTAATGAATGTTGATGAGTGTCAGCTCTACGTCGCGTTTTGTTAACCTGAAAACGCTGGCGCTAAAAACGCCGGTTAATGTCGCTACGGCGTTAATGCGCGTTAGTGAGCGTTTTGCCGGCTCAGTGTCAAAAACGCCATAATGCTACAACCTCAGAACATGCGGGTCCTGCGTTCAATTTACAGCTTAAAAACGCCAACGCCATCTACAGCTCAAAAACGTCAGCATTTGTATGGGGCCATTGAATAACACGGAGAGCTGAAAAAAAAACGCTAAAAAACATGGCGGTAAAAAAAATCCGTGTGTATGAGGCCTAAGAGAAAAATAGCTGTAAGAACATTCAACCATAAGGGTTAGCATTCACCAATAGAGAAACTGGCCTAACACTATAGGCTAGGAGCTTGATGGAGACGTCTGTATTGTGTACAGTCTATAGAGAATCTTGTGCAAACTGCTGAACCAATAGGTGATTGGCTGATCGAACCTCCAGCTGCAGTGGGTGCAAAACCTTTATCAGTGGTATTATTACCACTGCTAAATGTGACAGCTTCTCTTATGGGGCCACCACCTGCCAGAATCCTAACGACCAGTGTCTTATCCCTGCCAAGCACATTCAGCTGTTAGCTGGTGATTCCCAAATGACAGGTGAAGGTGAATAAACCACAGAGATAGTGTTAAAAAAATTGCCATTGCCCCCCCCCCCCAAATTCCATAATACTTTGAGTCTGGTATGGATTTCAAGGGGGAACTTCATGCAAAGAACAATAAAAGAGGTGTGAGGTCCCTCCTCAAAATCCATACCAGATCCTTATCTGAGCATACAGCCTGAGTGGCCAGGTAAGGAGGGGACAAGTAGGCCACATGCCTTCAGCATAGGGGTGCCCTCTTGCAGAGCACCTTGTCTGAGTGTTAATGAGGAAAGGACCACTTCCTCACAACCCTGGCCTGGTTATTGTAGGGGTCTGTGGGCAGAGATATTATAGGAGTCTGGAAGCCCCTTTAAAAATAATGGGCCCCCAGATACTGCCCTCCCCATGTGAATGGGGAAGGGGTAGTACCCCTACTCAATCACAAAAAAAGTAAACAAACACACACACTTTTTGAAAAGTCCTTTAATTAAAAAAAGTCCCATAATGTAAATTCACTTTCAATTGCATCGTCCACTGATGCAGATACATGTCAATCATGATACTTGATGCCTGCCAACCTGCTGAACAAAAAAAAAAAAACACCTGCCATCCATTAATGCGCCTGAACCCATTGCTTGACTCCTGCGAATGTCATCTCCTGGTCCCTGCAATATAAGCAAAGGCCAGGATTTGGGTGACGACATTGACCATATTTGGTAAATCACAACATGGGAATTCCCCCGCTGCCTAACAGCAGTAGAATATTCCATATAACTATTTTTCTCTTAGGATGTTAGTGAATGTTACATTCACAAACAAAATCAAACAAGAAAACTACTATTCATACATTACAGGTATTATTTTTTAGCTAGCACAAATGTTGAGACATTCACAACACAAATAATATAAATAGACCCCTTAATGTTATTCCTGGCCACAAACTAAAACTAGTCCAAATGGTTATAGTGACCATCATAGTGATTGCCTCTCGGAGGATCAGGAAGGATTTTTTTCCCCTGCTGTAGCAAATTGGTTAATGCTTTGCTGGGGGTTTTTGCCTTCCTCTGGATCAACTGGGGGTATAGGATTGGGTATATGGGATTGTATAATTTATTACCTTATTTTTTATTGGTTGAACTAGATGGACTTTTTTCAGCCTGACTAACTAGGTAACCCTTTATGATTTAGCACAACTTATAAAAACAGCATAGAATAAAAAAATAAAATAAAACCCCAAAAAAATGCCACAAAATTGTTTGTGATTTAACAAAAGTCCACACAATTTTACATGCATCCAACCACTGGTGAAATTGACGTATCTATATATCTTCATGCTACATATCACCCGTGCACAGCATGCAATTCACCTCCTGTGAACCATATACACTTTGCTCCAGTATTTGAGCCCAATTATAAATCAAGGTCAATAGCACATTTGCTCCTTCATGGGCTATGCACTGGTTGGTTCCTCAAGAAGTTCCTTCTCTTCTCCAATCTCACCAAATGCAGGCATTCATTCATGCAAAATAATTGGGACCAATAGTGCTCTACATTTAAAATCATTTAATATAAAACTCTAAAAATAACACTCACAAGCAAGTGCACACAAAGTTCTATGTACAGCGCATTATATAAATTTTGGCAGCATCCCTCTCACCATGGACTCTGCTGACTGCAAATGGCCACCATATGACACCACTGACTGTGGTTCTGCCTCTATATGTGTTACAACAAAACTACAGGTTTCCTCAATAGGACCACTGAGCACAGTGTTCTTGCTTGTGAGTGTTATTGTTTTTATTGTGTTATTATTGTTTTTATTCATTACACTACATCATAAAGGGTAAAGCGCACATTCAAGGGGTGGAGTGAAATCACATAACGGTGTTGGAGTGGCAACTAATGTTTATTTGCAAATGGTTATATTTTTTTGCACTTTTTTAACTTATGTATTGATTTCATTATACTGATTTATTGTGTGCAATTGGCGATATTTAAGAGACTGCATTGATTGCTACTGATTATCAATATAAGATCCCTATCTTACATTCATACATGTACATGCTATAGACAATTTAGTAAAAGTTTATACAGTATAAGATTTTGTGGTTTAATTATGTTTGAGTATTTTGAATTGCAGCGATGGGATGTATTTACTTATGTGCTCTGACTGTAATTTTGTGTACACCCAAAATTACTTTAAAGGAGCAATATTTGTCAGCAACCATTTGATAACTAACTCTTTGAGTGCTACCAACTTAAGATACGTTTTTCTATGAATTGGGGACTATTTTCTTTCTTAAAAGTCTTAAAAGACAGCTTCATAGTCACAGATCCTCCCTACTGTGTTAAAGACCCTCTCTAACATGACTTGTGCATCAAAGCAAGCTAGTACCTCAAGTGCATATTGGGCCACCTTCAGCCAGTGGCACACCCATGGACAAGATCACTTGTAAGCATTTTATGAGGGAAAAATGCAAACCAAAAGATAAAATTATTTGAAAAAGTTAAACCAATAAAAAAATTAAAACATAAAAAAACAGTGATGGCAGGTGGGAGAATGACTAGGTCTGGAGTCTTTGGACCAGTATCTCAGCACTGCCAAACGTCAAGTTTCTGCCTTTTCTTTCACTCCTTGATTAAGACCTACCGTATTTTTCGCACCATAAGACGCACTTTTTCCCCCCAAAAATTGGGGGAAAGTGTCCCTGCGTCATATGGTGTGAATGCTGAAAAAAAACCCTCCCCCCGTCGGTGCCGGGAGCCCGCATTACACTGCGGGCTCCCATACACCATAGAGCGCCACTGTGAGTCTTCTCACAGAGTGAGAAGACAGAGCAGCCCCAGCGGCCGAATGAAATACTGCCGCGGCGGCAGCTGGAGCTGCTCTGTCTTTTATCCCAATGGGGTCTGGCTACAGAGTGGAGCTCCACCAGGTGCATGTGTGATGACATCATCACAGCACAGCGGTGGTGGGAGATATGAATCTCCCTTTCAGCTATGTGTCAGGCTGCATTGCATGGAACCTGGTATGGCTGTAATTGATTGGCACTGGTACATGCTGTATTTCATGGACTCTGGTATATGCTGCACTTCATAGGACTGGTATATGGCTGCATTTCATGGACTCTGGTATATGGCTGCATTTCATAGGACTGGTATATGGCTGTATTTCATGTACACTGGTATATGCTGTATTTGATTGGCACTGGTATATGGCTGTATTTCATGGACTCTGGTATATGGCTGCATTTCATAAGACTGGTATATGGCTGTATTTCATGGACACTGGTATATGCTGTATTTGATTGGCACTGGTATATGGCTGTATTTCATGGACTCTGGTATGTGCTGTACTTTATGGACTCTGGTATATGGCTGCATTTCATAAGACTGGTATATGGCTGTATTTCATGGACACTGGTATATGCTGTATTTGATTGGCACTGGTATATGGCTGTATTTCATGGACTCTGGTATATGCTGTATTTTATGGACTCTGGTATGTGCTGTACTTTATGGACTCTGGTATATGGCTGCATTTCATAGGACTGGTATATGGCTGTTTTTCATGGACTCTGGTATATGCTGTATTTCATAGGACTGGTATATGCTGTATTTCATGGACTGCACTGGTAAATATTTTAGTACACCATTTGGTTCAGAATATTTTTTTCTAGTCTTCCTCCTCTAAAACCTAGGTGCGTCTTATGGTCAGGTGTGTCTTATGGTGCGAAAAATACAGTAATTTTTTTGTCACAGATCAGCAGCACCTTCCGGCTTCCTATGAACACATCCTAATGAGGGAGACAATCCTTCTCCAGACCATATCCCATATTTCACAGCCAGCTTCTTGAAAATGTTGCTTCAGGCTCTCAGTTCTGCCACAGCTGAGACCTCAAAATCAGTTCACAGGCTGCCTCAGGGAGCAGCAGCTTCAGAGGTTATGGAACCCTGTCTGGCAAGGTAAGAGCAATTTCTCCAGGCTCTCGTTTATTTATCACCCTCCCAGCCACCTTCTGGACACCCCCCTTCAGGGATTGGCTAGGGTAGGATAAATATTCTGGTCATTTAACTCTCCCAACCCCATATTCTGAAGACTTATTGCAGAAGTAGAGAGATGCAGTCAAATTCCAGCCCAGCCGGTGAAACCCTGAACAGACCAGAGCAACCAATCACTGCTCTCTTGACTAGAGAAGGAGCAAAAAAACTAAATTTGCAAAAAAAAAAAAAAAAAAACTAAATTTGCCTAGCACCCTATGCTAGGAAGGTGCTACATGTTGATGTTTTTTTTTCATTTTGGGGTGCTAAAAAAAGGCATTATTCACTTGTTACTGACAATCTGTTCTTGGAACTGCCTTTTGTTCGCTACATACCACTGCATTGTTTCAGTGTGTGAACTGGCATATTTTTCTTACAAGAACTCTATTGTGTTTTTGCATAGAGACAAGCCAGTGTTGCAGTCTAGGCCTTCTTTCTTGCTTAAGAATATTTTTTTTAAGCAGCTATGGCAAAAGGAGTGATAAATACGTGTTTGGTGCACATAACTTTACCACACAAGTATGCAGTGGCATTCTGCAAACAAAGGGAAGAGTTTCCTATGCCAGTAATAAGTGTATACAATAAAATCAAATATATCTCCTCAAAAAGCAAAATACATGGTTTGAGGAAGGATGGGAAGTCTGTGTCTATAAGATTATACACTGCTAATTTTTGCTGATATCTGCCCTTCTCCAAGGTTGTGGAATTTTGCCCCTTCATTTGCTGCTGCCTGTCCTTCTCCCTCATTGTGGCAAAGGATGGGCCGAACACCTTTCGGTTTGGTTCGAACCAGAACATGCGAACAGACAAAAAGTTGAGGGAGAACATCTGAACACCATTAAAGTCTATAATTTTTTTAAGCAGCTACATGAAAACATGAAAAATCAAAAGTGCTCATTTTAAAGGCTTATATGCAATGTTATTGCCCTAAAAAGTGTATGGGGACCCGGGTCCTGCCCCGTTTTTTCAGGAGCAGTGATTTTAATAATGCTTAAAGTGAAAAAAAAAAACGTTAAATATTGTGCCTGGGGGGGTTGTCCTTAGTATGTGTGTAAAAGGGCGCATCTCAGTGAGGTGTAGAACATAGCCAGAGCAAAATTACATTTCCATAGGAAAAATTGTCATTTAACCACTTTCTTACTGGGCACTTAAACCCACCTCCTGCCCAGACCAATTTTCGGCTTTCAGCGCTGTCGCATTTTGAATGAGAATTGCGCGGTCGTGCGGCGTTGTGCCCAAACAAAATGTTTATTATTTTTTCCCCAGAAATAGAGCTTTCTTTTGGTGGTATTTGATCGCCTCTGCGGTTTTTATTTTTTGCGCTATAAACAAACAAAGAGCGATGATTTTGAAAAAAGAACAATATTTTTTACTTTTTTGCTAAAATAAATATCCAAAAAAAAATATAAAAAAGAAAATTATTCATCAGTTTAGGCCGATATATATTCTTCTACATATTTTTGGTAAAAAAAATCGAAATTGCGTCTACAAACTATGGGAATGGATTTATGGCGTTTTTACAATTTTTTTTTTTACTAGTAATGGCGGCGATCTGCGATTTTTATTGGGACTGCGATATTGGAGCGGACAAGTCGGACATTTTTGACACATTTTTGGGACCAATGACATTTATTCAGCGATCAGAAATTTAAATATCCACTGATTACTGTATAAATGTCATTGACAGTGAAGGGGTTAACCTGCAGGGGGCAGTGAAGGGGTTAACAATGTTCCCTGGGTGTGTTCTAACTGTGGGGGGGATGGGCTGGTCGGGACATAACAGATCTAACTGATCCCAGTGACAGGGATCAGTAGATTGCTATGCTCCGCCCCCCCACCTCAAAGCAAAAGCACCTTCTCCCCCATGTTGATGGGGACAAGAGCCTCTTCCCCACTAGCCTTATCGGAATGGGTAGGGGTACAATAGGGGGGTCCAGATTCTGATAAGCCCCCTGCTCGCAGACCCCATCAACATGGGGGCAAGGTGCTTTGGGGGGTGACCTCAAAGCATCCTCCCCATGTTGAGGGCATGTGGCCTGGTATGGTTCAGAGGGGGGCGCTCGCTCATCCCCACCCCCTCCTGCCATGCCAGGGCTGCATGCTCGGATAAGGGTCTGGCTTGGATTTTGGGGGAGACCCCGCACCATTTTTTTAAAAAATTGGTGCAGGGTTCCCCTTAAGGACCTGAAGGGCCTGGTTTGGATTTTGGGGGGGACCTAATGTCATTTTTTTTAAAAGCTCGGTGTGGGCCCTGCTGTTGTTACTTAGAACCCCCAAACATTATATTTTTTTTTTTCAAACACCCTAGAGAATAAAAATAAGAATTTTGGAAAAAAAATTGCTTTTTTGAGTTAAAAAATAAGACAACAGTAAAGTTTGCCCAATTTTTTTGTATATTGTGAAAGAGGATGTTACGCCGAGTAAATAGATACCATACATGTTATGGTTGAAAATTGCGCACAGTACTTAAAAATCTCCATAGGCGACGTTTTAACATTTTTTAACGGTTACCAGGTTAGAGGTGCAGAGGAGGTCTCATGCTAGAATTACTGCACACATTCTGGCGATCGCGGCAATACCTCACATGTGTGGTTTGAACACCGTTTTCATTTATTCTTTTTAACATTGTTTAAAAAAAAATCGGATCACTTTTATTGCTATCACAAGGAATGTAGACATGCCTTTTGATAGTAATATATGGTGACATTTACTCTTTATGCAGGGATGGGGGGTCTAAAAGTCCCCCCATCCCTCCTTTGCACCTCACAGTATTCAGATCGCCAAAAACCAGAAGTGACATTGTAACGTTGCTTCCGGAAATGTACGAACAAGTCCCGATTGAAGCTGATTCCGGCTTTCACAGGGACTCCACACAGCAGCCAGAAGTGTCGGATCGGAGCTCCGGTCTCCTGGTGGGACGGGAGACTGGAAAAGAGCGGCAGACGATGGTGGGAGGGGGGATGGCCCCTCCCACTCCCTGGGATAAAGACTTAGCGGCTTCTCAGCCTGATCGGCCATTATCACTGGATAGCCGGCCGCCTGCTCTAAAACACGGTACCGAGGTATAGCCTGTAGCTGCAGGCTATACCCCGATACATCCACTTAAAGCTGCCACCGTTTATAACATGTGATTCGCGTTAAGTGGTAAAAAATTGTGATGACATGCCCCAGTCAAACAGGTGGTGAAAAATTGGGCCTTGGGTGTTGTCGATGCCAGAACACCTTGCAGGTGTCAGTAACCCCTTGCAGTTACTTTTGTTGGGCACAGGAACAGGCCCTGCTGTAGTAAATTAGTGTAACCACTTAACGAAAATCGTTGTTTATAAATGGTGGCTGCTTTAAGTGGAAGTATTGGGGTATAGTCTGCAGCTACATGCTATACCCTGGTACCGTTTTTTAGAGCAGGTGGCCGGCTATCCGTTGATAACAGCCAATCCGGCTCGGGAGCCGCTTGGACGTTATTCCAGGCAGTGGGAGGGGACATCCCCCCTCCCACCATCATCTGTCGCTCTTCTCCGGCCTCCCGTCCCACCAGGAGACCGGAGCTCCAATCTGGCATGTCCGCCGACTTGTGGAGCCTCTGTGGAAGCCGGAACCAGCTTCGATTGGGACTGCTTCGTACATTTCCGGAAGCAATGTTACAACGTCACTTCCAGTTTACTGGGCGGCTAACGGCGCCATTTTTTTAAAAAAAATGACCGTTTTTGGCGATCTGAATACTTTGAAGTGTAAAGGAGGGATCCATAAATAGTACCTGTCACAATATATTACTATCACAAGGGATGTTTACATTCCTTGTGATAGCAATAAAAGTGATCAGATTTTTTTTTTTTAAAGGAACAGTGTTAAAAGAAAAAATATAATAAAATAAATAAAACAAAAATTTAAAGTGCCACTGTCCCTGCGAGCTCGTGCAGCAAAGAAAAAGCATACGTAAGTTGCTCACGCATATGAAAACGGTGTTCAAATTACACATGTGAGGTATCGCCGTGATCGCCAGACTGTGAGCAATAAATTCTAGACCTCCTCTGCACCTCTAGCCTGGTAACCGTTTTAAAGCGTCCCCTATGGAGATTTTAAGTACCGGAGTTTGTCGTCATTCCGCTAGTGTGCGCAATTTTCAACCGTCTCATGTATGGTATCTATTTACTCGGCGTAACATCCTCTTTCACAGGCTGTATATATATTAATACACCACGTCAAGTGTACTATATACCATATGTACAGTGTACATATATAGTACACTGTGCATATCTATCTATATATATAAATATATATATACATACTAGACTGTATATATATATATATATATATATATATATATATATATATATTTTCCCTACACTAACCTGTCTGCACTAACTGACAGACAGATTTTATTTCCTAACTATCTATCTATTTAGTTAGCTATCTATTTTTGTACTTTTTTTTCTATTCTTAACCAAATTTTTAAGCTAGCTAGCCAAACTGCCTGTTTTCAGAAAAACCTACGCTCTCTCTAACAACGCTGACACACTATCATAGAGCTGCTGTACAAGCGGCTTTATATAGTGTGGGGCGTGGATTGAGGCTGCTGTGCAGTGATTGGCTAAAGGCACCCTAGCCAATCAAAGCTCTCACAGCAGTCAACCCGCTGATTGGCCAAAGCATGCAGGTCATGTGCATGCTTTGGCCAATCAGTGGACGGCATTCCGCCACCATTTGAAAAACATTATGGGACGCACAAAGTTGCTGCGAACACCCCATAATGTTTGGGATTACCTATCAAAAAATGCAGCAAATAGTACACATCCCACCCACACAAGCAACATCAGTAGTAACATGCTCCACCTTTGGGGTTCTTCTTTAACCCCTGCAAATCTCCGGAAACTGTCATGTGTTTCCTCATGCATGTGGTACAAAAATAGCTGGCATTTTTTTTTAGTTTTTCAATCTTAGATACATACGCAGGAAAGATAGTAAAGAGGGTACATAGGAGCAAAAGGTGGGTCCTTGCAGGGATTATAGCAAATACGCCTCTAAGTCCTTATACTGTGAAAAATACTGAATACGACCAATTATTAAATGACACAATTCTGCATAGATAAGTGGGTCGTGCTATTACAGTACTTGTTAGGGGTCAAAAACAAACTGCCTCTGCTACCACAGGTGAGTAAAGAACACAGAAAGAAAAACAGTGGAGAAAGAAGAGAAGTGAAGGGGAGAGTGTCCGGTCAGGGGATGGCTCAATAGAACCTGTGCTATTACAATAAAAACAATATACAAATCATAAGGAAGGCTGAAGGCATTAAAAGGTAGAGAAGTCTTTCCAAGTGCTCCATGTTTCCATGAAGTTTAGGTTTCTTCTATAGATTAGCTGTTAATTCTGCCAAACCCATAATAGGATTGAGTTCATTACCTCTTCCTAAATACGTGCAATTGTTGTTGATCTCCAGTCCATAAGGGTCAGGGCCCTTCTTGATAGTAGAAATCAAAAAAGGCCTTTTTTGATGGTTATAACTGACCCTGGGATGGTAGCTAGTAAGGGCACCTCTGGAGTTTCAGGCCAGATGGTACCCGTAGTGTGATGGCTTATTTTAAAAATGGCTCCCCAATAAAGTCTAATAGGGTGGCAAGTCCACCAAGTGTTGAGCATAGTGCCAACCTCCTTCCTGTACCTATTGCCCCTCCAGCACTGATTAGGGATCAGGGGAAATAGCTTGTGTAACATAGCAGGGAATCTATACCATTTACTTAACCACTTGTGGTTCCACTCCTGGGTTTAAATGGCTTTGCTCAATTTGACGGTCTGTAAAAAGGATTTATCTCAGTCGTCATCTGAGAGGGGACATTCGGGTTCCCTTTTGCAATTCCTGATATAGAAAATTCAGTTTGGGGACCCTTGGGTCAGTAAAATGATATAGAGCTGAGAGACGACACATCATGCAGTCATTATTGTTGAGACATAAGGTTTCAAAGGGTGTTAAATCCCTGAACAGTTATCCCATGGTGTTTAGGTCAACACATGTTTAAGCTTCAGGTAAGATATCTTCCGGCATGAGGGAGGTCTGTGGAGAACAGTACTATCATTTGTCTGAGGCCAGAAGGATATATAGGCCATATAGCCTGCACAATCCTGGAAAGCTCAGATTTACTCCATTTCAGGAGCCTGTTGCAGGCAATGACCGCTACATTTACCACAGCTAATATGCTGCAGGCAAAGGCTGCAGACCACAAGAATGCTGTCAGCAGCAGATGTGTTAAAGACCCACACTACAGACCTCTTTCTTTTTGCTGCCTATTCAGTTACTCATGTACTGTCCTGATGCTAGCCAATTGCTAGCAAACACACACCTAAAGCCTATATTTTAAAAATTTGTGAAAGATTTAGGATACAGGGGTAGTAGTGGGTTCATAGAATATGAAGTTGTATTTTTTTAAAAGAGAAGTGTGTCTTTTTTTCAATATCATACTTACCTAGGTGGATGCAGTATCGGTCCAATGCTGCATCAGCCCCCCGCTGGCTCTAAGACTGAGAAATGGGCAATCAAACACTGACAATCGCTTGGTTCTCAAGGCTCCCTGAGCAGAGAGCTGGTGGCTATCAGTCACCGCCAGGGCTGGCCCAAGACATTGTGCTGCCTGGGTCCCAGAATGAAATGCTGCCCCCCCACTTACCCCCCCAAAAAAAATCACGTCCGCCAAAAGTCCCCCACATCCATTATTTTATATCATGATAATTTAAACTAAAATTACATTTATCGGGAAAGCAGATTTGCATGCTACAGCATCTTGTCTATATGCAAAATTATATGACATATCATTATGTTCAATTCTAAGGGGCGGGCTAGGGCAGTATAGGGGCAGGTTAGGGCAGTATATGGGCAGGCTAGGGTCATATAAGGGCAGGCTAGGGTAGTATGTGGACAGACTAGGGTAGTAAATGGGCACGCTAGGGTAGTATATAGACAGGCTAGGGCAGTATAGGGGCAGACTAGGGTAATATATGGACAGGCTAGGGTAGTATATGGACAGGTTAGGGTAGTATATGGACAGGCTAGGGTAGTATATGGACAGGTTAGGGTAGTATATGGACAGGCTAGGGCACTATAGGGGCAGACTTGGGTAGTATATAGACAGGCTAGGGTAGTATATAGACAGGCTAGGGTAGTATAGGGGCAGGCAGAGCAGCCCGGGGGGTAGTTGTCATCATGAAACACAAAACTGCTGGAAAAAAAATCTTGGTCGTCAATTTTGCTGGGTAAATAGAAGAGCAGGAGAGGTGGTTCAATTTGCTGCCCCTCTCAAAGTGCTGCCTGGGTCCAATGGACCCACTTGGACCCATGGTAGGGCTGGCCCTGGTCACCGCTGTCTGCTCTCTACCTCCAGTGCCCACTTCATTGTTACTGGAACCATGCCCTGTGGTCTGATGAGACCAAGATAAACATATTCGGTTCAGATGGTGTCAAGCATGTGTGGTGGTAACCAGGTGAGGAGTACAAAGACAAGTATGTCTTGCCTACAGTCAAGCATGGTGGTGGTAGTGTCATGGTCTGGGGCTGCATGAGTGCTGCCAGCACTGGGGAGCTACAGTTCATTGAGAGAACCAATAATGCCAACATGTACTGTGACATACTGAGGCAGAGCATGATCCCCTCCCTTCAGAGACTGGGCTGCAGGTTAGTATTCCAACTTGATAATAACCCCAAACACACCTCCAAGACGACCACTGCCTTGCTGAGGTCTCTTACATCCACCAGCTCTGTGATGTCATCATGGAGGAGTGTAAAAGGATTCCAGTGGCAACGTGTGTAGCTCTGGTGAACTCCATGCCCAAGAGGGTTAAGGCAGTGCTGGAAAATAATGGTGGCCACACAAAATATTGACACTTTGGGCCCAATTTGTATATTTTTAGTTAGGGGTGTACTCACTTTTGTTGCCAGTGGTTTAGACATTAATGGCTGTGTGCTGAGTTATTTTGAGGGGACAGCAAATTTACACTATTATACAAGCTGTACACTCACTACTTTACATTGTAGCAAAGTATCATTTCTTCAGTGTTGTCACGTGAAAAGATATAATAAAATATTTACAAAAATGTGAGGGGTGTACTCACTTTTGGGAGATACTGTATATATATTTTTTCTCGTACCTTTTTGGTATGTTTTGTTCAGGACTACCGCCCCATGGCGTCGCGGTGAGCTACGTCACTTCAGAGTTTTTATTTTTGCCCTCCTCCTTCCCCTGTCACCTTCTGGGCCCTGTGTGTGTCCCAGAATACAACAGGACAATTCAGAAAGTGTCTCGTGACTTGTGAATGTACAGCAGGATACAAACTGTGAAGCTGCAAGGCTTCACTTCCTGTTTCCCTTAGTAAGGATGGTGGCTCCTGCACCCGGAGCCGATGGATGAGTCGGCTTCGGGTGCCGACATTGCGGGCTCCCTGGACAGGTAAGTGTCCTTATATTAAAAGTCAGCAGCTACAGTATTTGTAGCTGCTGGCTTTTAATTTTTTTCCCCCAGGCTGGAACTCTGCTTTAAGTTTGGGATTTTCAGACTTCACACAAGAGTAGCTGATCTAAGGCACAATTTGTCATCCTTTGTGGTGACTACTCCTTTGCCTTTTACCTTCACTTTTTTGGCACAGCCAAAAGAGTTTAACTCCTTTTTAAATGACCAATAACAATGGCAGGTACAACTTCAACATTTACCGGAAGAGTTGAGAGTTGAACAATACTTTAGCAGTCTATATCTCCTCTTTTTTGTTGTTATAACATGCATTTTTCAATGAAGGTCCCCTATGTTTATATTTTTGATCGTACGCATCATCTTTTAACTTCTCAAGTGTGTAACATGTTCTCTTTAATAGGGTTTGAAATATTCCTAAGAATTGGATAGAAATTAATTTTATTAGGTTACAACTTGTCCATACTGAATCAAGATACCCATAGACATGAGATGGTAGACTGACTGTCAAACAAACATTTCCAAAAATATTTTGGCTGAATGTGTGTGTTTATGCACTCTGCAGACACTAGCAGTGCCAGCCTTACGTCAGGGAATCAATAGTTATTAAGCAAGAAAAAACATCCTAGGTGATTGTTTTTCCTCAGCTGATTTTGCCTGGGTGGTGTCTTCAGTAATTACCGGATTCCCATACAGATATCAATATTTTCCAATATGGGCATAATCTGCACCTCTGGGCCTTAATCTTTTCTTACCTTTGGATACTTTTACAACTTTATTTAACCAAAAATAACTTCCAAAAACAGTAATCAAAGGGTATAAACCCCAATGCAGTTAGGATGCCTGATTTAAAATAATTTTTCCTTTAACCTGTAGGTGAGCATAGACCTGAGCGGGCTGTTTCCCAACACAGCTGAACGATCTGAGAGCCAATAGCATTTGACTATGATGGATTATCTTACCTAATAGCTACTGCTTATCTGAATAGATAAACTTTGATGTATTCTCTGCTCCTACCTCTATAGGAATGAATATGCACACTCAGACAATCTATTGTTGTATAGTTATATGACTTCAGATAAAATAGAATCGTCAGACAGACAGATCAGGGGCTGTGCATCTGACATATTTCTAATATTTATGGTCAGCTTTCAATTAATGTGATGAAAGATATTAAAAACCAGTATGCAAGACATGAAAACTGGTCTGGATGTTATTTATTTTACCTATTTACATAGCACATTACCATACATGTGGGAACTTCACAGAGAAGCATGAACCATTGAAATCAGTTCTTGTACCTGGTTTATCACCCTATGTCCTATGATACATAACCACAAACACACACACATATCAAGATGCCCTGGTATTTGGATCGCTTGGCAGAAAGCTTTCTCTACAAATTATGTGGAGCATTTATAGTTTTGCTACAGCCATTGTGTTTGTCTTTAAGGAGTTAATATTGATTCCTAAGAAATCTTATTAAAGGTAACTTACATGACACATAAATAAGATTTGCGTAGGAATATCTTTGTGTTATCAAGCATAAATCTTTTGTGTAGCTGTAGATGAGAATATTCTGCTACCCCTTTTATATCATATACTGTTTTCATTTTTATTGTAATATTTTCCCTGATTTTTTTCCAGATCATCTATGCAGACAGATCCCTTTTTATGTTTCAATTGTTACATCATTTGCATGTAATTAAGCACATAACTTGTTTGTATGTATGTAGCTAGTGACATCAAACCGTGACTTTTTTTAACCACTTCAATACCAGGCACTTACCACCCTTCCCGCCCAGACCAATTTTCAGCTTCCAGCGCTGTTGCATTTTGAATGACAATTGCGCGGTCGTGCAACGTTGTACCCAAACAAATTTTTTATAATTTTGTTCCCACAAATAGAGCTTTCTTTTGGTGCTATTTGATCACCCCTGTGGTTTTTATTTTGCACTACAAATAAAAAAAGACCAAAAATTCTGAAAAAAAATAATTTCTTTGTTTCATGTTACAAAATTTTGTATATAAGTATATTTTCTCCTTCACTGACGGGCACTGATGTGACTACACTTAAGGGTACTGATGAGGCTACACTGACGGGTACTGATGAGGCAGTACAGATTGGCACTGATGAGGTGGCACTGATGATGAGCCACATATATGCAGCACCGATGGGCACTGATAGGCGGCACTGATAAGCAGCACTGATAGGTGGGACTGGGCATGGATGGGCACTCATAGGTGGCACTTATGGGTGGCACTGATAGGTGGCATGGATGGGTGGCATAGATGGGTGGCACTGATAGGTGGCACTGGTGGGCGCTGATAGGTGGCACTGGTGGGCACTGGTACATGGCACTGTATACAGCACTGTTAGGGATGGCACTGGCAGGCATCACATATGGGCACAGTGCCATCCCTACAGTGCACTGTATACCTCTTACCTGGTGGTCTAGTGTGGGCTCCCTGGTGGTCCCTGGGTGGCCTCCAGATCATCTCCCTGGTGGTCCTGGGCCTCCTCATGGTGTCCCTGGGGGGCTCCTTGGTGGTCCTGTGTGATGATTCTAAGGGGGGCTGCACTGATAAACATTCCGTGCAGACCCCCCTGTCAGGAGAGCAGCCGATCGGCTCTTCAGTACTCAGGTCTGCACACCTGAGTAGAGGAAAAGCTGATAAACGGTTCTTCCTGTTTACAATGTGACCAGCCATGATTAGTCATGGCTGATCACATGGTAAAAAAACTTCCGGTGGAAGCTTTGTACCTCGATCGGTAATGAGGTGGGTCAGACTGACCCACGGCACCACCGATCACCGCGATGCGCACCCCCCCCCGAGGTTATCCTAGGACGTCAATAGATGTCCAGTCAGGATAACGAAGCCACCGCCCGGCCGTCATTTTTGTCAATAGGCTGGGCTGGAAGTGGTTAATGATGTTTTCAGTAGGCACTATGCTAGCCAATAGAGTATGTTTTCTTTCCTGTGCTGACAATCTGCCAGTTTTTCACAGTGAACACATGTAAAATACATGTAAAACACATCTAAATGAATTGCATGAAAAACTGTGAAAGTGTAATCTAAACTACTTGACCTCCATTTATTTTCTTCACAGACTGCCTAGGTAACTCAGTGTAAATTATATTTCACAAAATATTTGTGGATATATTTATAAATGTGTTTACTCAGTTTTTTCCAATAAGTCTCATATTTTTCCAGTTGAATCCAATTCTTAAAAAAGTGTAGAAAACTATAAGACTCTTTTGTGAAAATGCTCATAATTTTGCAGAGGGTACATTTCTTTTTGAACTTCCAAACTAGCCCAGGGCAGCACAGTGGCTAAGTGGCAGCACTAGGATCATCCATTCAAACCCCCAACCACGGCACTACCTGTCTGGAGTTTGCATGTTCTCCCTGTGCCTGCATGGGTTTCCTCTGAGTAGTCCCACTTCTTCCCACATTCCACAGACTTGCTGGCAGGTTAATTGCCTCCTGTAAAAATTGGCCCTAGTATGTGTATGTATGAATGTGAGTTAGAGACCTTAGAGTGTAAGCTCCCTGAGGGCAGAGACTGATGTGAATGTACAATATACACAGTGCCTTGAAAAAGTATTTATACCCCTTTGTCATGTTACAACCACAATCGTAAATGTATTTTATTGGGATTTTATTTGATAGCCCAACACAAAGTGGCACATACTTGTGTGGTTTTCAAATTTGTTTACAAATAAATATGTGAAAAGTGTGGTGTGCATTTGTATTCAGCTACCCTGAGTCACTACTTTGTAGAACCACAGTTCCCTGCTATTACAGCTGCAAGTCTTTTTGGGGATGTCTCTACCAGCTTTGCCCATCTAGAGAGTGACATGTTTACCCATTATTCTTTACAAAATAGTTCAACTCTGTCAGACTGGATGGAGAGCATCTGTGAACAGCAATTTTCAAGTCTTGCCACAGATTCTCAACTGGATTTAGGTCTGGACTTTGACTGAGCCATTCTAAAACATAAATACGCTTTGATCTAAATCATGCCATTGTAGCTCTGGCTGTATGTTTAGCAAATGGAGAGAACCCTCTTGTGGCAGAGGTGTGGGTGGAACAGACACATGCAGAGAGTAGGAGTGCTCACACATTTTTATTGAAGGATGGAGAGGGTGGCCTGCAGCCAGGCGACAGGAATTACAGACAGGCAGAGAGCAAAGAGTCAGTTCTGGGCACACAAAGGAGAATGGCAGAGTTCTGGTACCAAAGAGTCCATTCTGGGCACATACAGGGGAATGGCAAAGTTCTGGTAGCAAAGAGTCCATTCTGGGCACACAAAGGGGAATAGCAAAGTTCTTGTAGCAAAGAGTCTGTTCTGGGCACACAAAGGGGAATTGCAGTGTTGCCTTAGGAGTTTATGTGAAATCTCTATTAACAGCTGTAAAATATTGTAATTATGAATATATATATATTAGAGGTAATATCTTACTATTCTTGTATGTAAAAAGCTTTTCACAGACGTTTTGGGGCCTATACTTGTTTGTCTAAACAATGGGACCCAGATCCCTTTGTTCTCACTTCAAAGGATCCCTCGTTTAGATATGCAATGAAGGTGGCCAGCATGTCCTCACTACTCAAATTCCCTGAAAATGTAGTTGCATTAAAGGGGCCGACTTAGGCCAACTATAGGAATGGAGGATTAACCAATCATAAAGGAATAGGGAAGCCCACCAATCAGGGTCATTTCAGGCCAACCAATCAGGCACCAGCCTAGAATGATATACCCAGACTAAGAGGAAACACGCTCTCTTTTTGGAATGATAGCCAGCCGAATGGGGCTGCGGTGTGCAGCAGCATGGTAACTATGGCCTATTTGATGGACTTGTATGTTAGGGGTTTGACTGTTTATTCATGTTTGTTGTAAGGAATATAACCTAATTCCTATAGTTTAACCTATGTGTTTCCTCATATGCAAGGTATAATAGATAGATTGCTGTAGATTCTTTAGATCTCTATACTACTTACTAATACAATTATATTGTTGTGTTGAAGCCTTCACTTATGGTCAAAGAACTTTCATTCAACCCATATCATCTATGAAGAGATATTAAATCTCAAATATACCTTACGGGTAACAGCAGGGTTCTGGTAGGTAAAGGGGGGATTTGTACACAGTTCTGGTCACACAAAAGGGATGGCAGACACAGGGTTCCCAAAGACAACCTCTAGATATGACGCTGAGCATGTGCACTCAACTTCTTCGGTTGACCATGGCGAGGCCTGTTCTGAGCAGAACCTGTCTGTTAAATCGCTGTATGGTCTTGGCCACCATGCTGCAGCTCAGTTTTAGAGTCTTGGCAATCTTCTTATAGCCTAGGTCACATTTATGTAGAGCAACAATTCTCTTTTTAAGATCCTCAAAGTGTTCTTTGCCATGAGGTGCCATGTTGGACTTCCAGTGACCAGTATGAGAGATTGAGAGCGATAACACCAAATTTAACACACCTGCTCCCCATTTACACCTGAGACCTTGTAACACTAACGAGTCACATGACACCGGAAATGGAAAATGGCTAATTGGGCCCAATTTAGACATTTTCACTTAGGGGTGTACTCATTTTTGTTGCCAGCAGTTTAGACATTAATGGCTGTGTGTTGAGTTATTTTGAGGGGACAGCAAATTTACACTGTTATACAAACTATACACTCACTACTTTATATTGTAGCAAAGTGCCATTTCTTCAGAGTCGTCACATGAAAAGATATAATAAAATATTTACAAAAATGTGAGGGGTGTACTCACTTTTGTGAGACACTGTATATGCTGTATATACACTTGCCGGACACTTTATTAGGTTCACCTGTTCAATTGCTTGGTAACACAAATTGATAATCAGCCAATCACGTGGCAGCAACTCAATGCAATTAGGCATCTAGACGTGGTGAAGACAACCTGCTGAAGTTCAAAAGGAGCATCAGAATGGGGAAGAATAGGGATTTGAGTGACTTTGAACTTGGCATGGTTGTTGAGCCAGACTGGCTGATCTGACTATTTCAAAAACTGCTGATCTACTGGGATTTTCATAAACAACCATCTCTAGGGTTTACAGAGAATGGTCCAAAAAAAAAAAAGAAAATATCCAATGAGCTGCAGATATGTGGACGAAAATGCCTTGTTGATGTCAGAGGTTGGAGAAGAATGGGCAGCCTGGTTTGGGATGATAGAAAGGCAATAGTAACTCAAATAACAACTTGTTACAACCAAGGTATGCAGAATATCATCTCTTAACACACAACACATCGAACCTTGAAGCAGATCGGCTACAGCAGCAGAAGACCACACCGGACAAGGGGAAATCCAGCTCACAGAAAGCAATCAGTCCCTGAACTGATAAGGCTACAGAAGCATGGGGCAGTCTAAGAGGAGTGTATGCAGTCCAGTATACTCATGTAGAGGCAGCCGCTGTGTGAAAGCTAGAAGGAACTCTGGAGAGAAGGAAGGGAGAAAACAGTGCTATCTAAGAGTATCAGATCAGTACTTTAATGGACTCACATGTAGGTAACAAGATTGCACTCAACAAGTAGATAGTCCCCACTGTGGCTGTCAGGTGGCCGGATAGTGAACAGTCCTGCTATGTTTGAGACTGGATGGGTCCTGGGTAGTGATGTGGAGCTTCAGTGCTTACAAGAGGACAGTCTGGAAGTACTCGGCGGAAGGAGATCGGGTTGGTGTTCTGGCGTCACTGGCGGTGGGTGTGGCTTCGCGTTCAGAGCATGCATGTTCCTTCATCAGGCCTTCCAGCCTGACCACACCGGGTGCCACTCCTGTCAACTAAGAACAGGAAACTGAGACTACAATTCGCACAGGCTCACCAAAATTGCAAAATAGAAGATTGGAAAAATGTTGCCTGGTCTGATGAGTCTTGATTCCAGCTGCGACATTCTTATGGTAAGTCAGAATTTGGCATAAACAACATGAAAACATGGATCCAACCTGCCTTGTATCAACAGTTCAGAATGGTGGTGTAATGGTGTAGAGGATATTTTCTTGGCACACTTTGGGCCATTTAGTACCAATTGAGTATCCTTTAAATGCCATGGTCTACCTGAGTATTGTTGCTGACCATGTCCATCCCTTTATGACTATAGTGTGCCCAACTTCTTATGGCTACTTCCAGCAGGATAATGCACCATGTCACAAAGCTCAAATCATCTCACACTGGTTTCTTGAACATGACAATGAGTTTACTACAGTGAAGAGAAAGGAGGGCGCTAATGCCTAATGCATTACCTTCAACACCATATTCAGTTTATTAAAGAGGAAGTAAACCCTGGTGGGTTTTACTTCCTCTTCGTTCCTCTTCATTACCCTGCAATATAAAAGCATAATAGGGTAGTATGCATCAAATACTAGCCTATTATGTGACACTTACCTGCATTGGAAGCCCGTGCTGTCCCTGCTCCAGACTACGTCCATTTTCGCCCCTCTTCCTTCTGGGGCCGCAGACTCTGGCTCTGTGATTGGCCGGAGCCACGTGACGTCACTCCGGCGCATGTGCCCGGGAGCCGCCAATTGCGTCACGATCTCAGTGAAGAAACGGCAGGAGCCAGTTTCTTCACTGCGCATGTGCCCGATGACCTGGGCACATCACAGTACACTGTATATCCCCTAAACCAGTGGTTCTCAACTCCGGTCCTCAGGACCCACTAACAGGCCAGGTTTGCAGGATAACTGAAATACATCACAGGTGATATCATTTGCTGCTCAGTGATTGGAGTATTCTAGTCTGCATCTCTCCAAGGTAATACTTAAAATCTGGCCTGTTAGGGGGTCCCGAGGACCGGAGTTGAGAACCACTGCCCTAAACCGTGCAGGTTTAGGAGATATGCAGGGAAGCTACAGGTAAGCCTTATTATAGGCTTACCTGAAGGTTAAAGTGGTTGTCCAGAGTTGACAAACCACTTTAAAAAAGCATACTCACAAACATGAGAAGAAATAAAAGCCAGTATGGTGGTTACCCAGTGTCTGCAGTTGGAAAGCTGGCTCATTTTTTGGCTTTTTTTGGTATATTCTAAATTGAATATTGTGTTAAAGTTAATTCACTAGGCGTTTGCACCCCTCTTTCGCTTAATTGTTGTGCTTTTGAGTTTCCCCACTCGAGGAGAGCAGCATTGCTTGAAATATTGCCACACTCTCGAATGTGAGACATAGTGAGAACTGAGGATTGACTGTGGTTTAAATAACACTGAGTTCACTGTACTCCAATGGCCTCCACAGTCACACAATCTAAATCCAATAGAGCACCTTTAGGATGTGGTGGAATGGGAGATTCGCATCATGGATGTGCATCTGACAAATCTGCAGCAACGTGCATTAGGCTATCATGTCAATATGTTTGAGGAATGTTTCCAGCACCTTGTTGAATCTATGCCATGAATAATTAAGGCAGTTCTGAAGGCAAAAGGGGTCCAACCCGGTACTAGCAAGGTGTACCTAATAAAGTGTCCGGTAAATATATATATATATATATGCATACATACATTTTTTTCGTTGGTATTCAGTATAGCTGGTACAGATTTTTTCAACTTTCATTTTGGTTTTCTCATTAACACAGCTGCCAATTGTAGAATGTAAATACTAAGGGAGACTGGCAGTATTTGAATGAATAAATAGAACTTCTAATGTTACTAAGTAGTTTAGAAGTCCCTACCAATAAAAAGCTGTGCCTTGAGCCTTTAGCTGAGCCTAGCAAACATCTGCAAACCATTAAAACTTGTGGAAACACTTCCCGTCTCAGATTCCTGTCCCTTTTTCCACTAAGTAAGTACTCTTGGTTTTCTCTCATTTTCTTTTGTCTTTTCCGAACTAATTGTGTTTGTTACAAGAAGTTGTTAAAATTGTTGACGTCTGAGGACTATGCCGTTGCTTTGATTCTGATATTAACCTGCGTTCGCTGTCAGGGGATCACATGATTCCAAGTTTTACGTTTCTAAACCAATGACATGGCAGCTTGCCTAAATCATTTTCCATGGAGGATCTGGGTAATAGTTGTTCAATGTACAGGGAAAGAGATTTGCTTATTTGGTACTTCAGCCAACATAGGCTGTGCTATATTCTGCAAAACAGAAACATTTAGTCGCTTTTGAAATGAAAATCGAAATGTCAGCTTGTTTAGACACAAGGTTTTCATTATATGGATCGTGGTGGATAAAAGGACTTGGTCCTTTTTTTTGAGTAGTTCATTGCTGTGCTGAAGCACAATAAGCAACGTGCTGAAACGCTGCTTGTTATGCAAAAAGAGAATGCTGTATTCTTGTGGGATGAACCAAAGGAAATATCATAGCTTTTCAGAATGGGTATTTTCCCGAAATCAAAGAGTTGTGTATTTAAGCATGTACTTGTAAGCCTTGCTTTGATGTGCTCTTTCATTGCTCAGTTGTCTGCATTTGTTTCCTTGTTAATTCTGCATTGAAAAAAAGATATTTTGTTTAGTATATTTATTCACTGTAAAATGGAAGATGATTTCCAAAATAAATTACTGTCAGCTGAGCGTGAGTGAGTTGTAGTTACATCAAAGCCGTAACGAAGGAAATGTTTATTATAGAAATATAAAAAGCTATTACATTTGAGCAGTATAAATAACTTCTATAATAAGCAAGCTAATTTGTATGGTCTTTTTTCTGGGAGATGAAGCAAAACTAATATAATACTTCTCGTGGTAAGTTTTGCTGATCTTTCCTTTAAGAGTGCATAAAGGATGGCATTGCATGTATTAGAGTTACTTTCTGCAGTATAGTTTGAGTTTTAGTTCTGTATCAATAAACCTCTACGAAATCATATCTTTCTTTCTTTAGGATTGGTTTAAATAAGGAAAGGCTTAGAAAGACATACAGTGGCCATGCTGTGCCTGAGATGCCATTGTTGCCTGTGTGTATTAGACAGGTGCTGGTTTACTTTGTAGGTATGTTCCTGAAATTCTCTCTGTCTAGCTGGATATTTGACTTGGTTGGTCTTTAAAGTTTTTTTTGGCTAGAAACAAAGTTTAGGAGCAATTTGCAGGTTTTAGCAACAAGTAGGTTTTATAGGCTCTTTTTTGGTGGTAGTGCTAGTAGTGCAAGATATTGTGCTGCCTGGGTCCAAGAATGAAATGCTGCCTCCCCCCCAAAAAAAATCATACCCACCAAAAGGCCCCCACAGCCATTATTTTGTATCATGATAATTAAAACTAAAATTTAATTTATCAGGAAGCCATATTTAAATGCAACATCACCTTGTCTATATGCAAAATGATATGACATACCATTATGTTCAATTCCAAGAGGCGGGCTAGGGCAGTATAGGGGTGGGCTAGGGCAGTATATAGACAGGCTAGGGCAGTATAAGGGCGGGCTAGGGCAGTATAGGACTAGGCAGAGCGGCCCGGGGGGCAGTTGTCATCATGACACACAAAACTGCTAGGACAAAAATCTTGGTCGTCAATTTGCTGGGTAAATAGAAGAAAAGCAGAGGCGTCCGTGGTTCAATTTGCTGCCCCTCTCAAAGTGCTGTCTGGGTCCAGTGGACCCACTGGGACCCATGGTAGGGCCGGCCCTGGTTGGAATAGAGGATAATCCTTCCTTTCAGGCCATTCACATGTGTTTGTCTTTTGTGCAGCAAAATATACTGTAACTAGAATTCCCATTTTTGAGACTGGTTAAGATCAGTGCACTATAGTTTTGTGTGAAAGGGAAACCATATTGGCTATTTCATACTTAAAGCGGTTGTAAACAACCGATGTTCAAAAAAAAACAAAAAAAAAAACCTGCATAGCATACTAGCACATAATGAAATACTCACCTTGGAACAAAGCCCTCCAGCACTGTAAAGCCACCGCTGAGAGGGCTGACATGTTCCCCCTGTCGGTCTCCCGGGTTCACAAGCTCCGGCTATGTGGTTATAACATTACTCCAGCGCATGCGTGATCTGCCGTTTCCGGCACGGTCTCTGAAGGTCCAGCACTTTAATCCGATCCTCCATAGAGGAGAATGGAGCTGTGACAGGACAGTCTCTGCACGGAATGCAGAGACTGTCCTGTCATCCGCCGTCTCAGCGGGGATCAACAGATGGATCCCCGCTGAGCAGCAGAACCCGTCAAAACAGGCTCCGCTCGTGTGAAAAGGACCCTTAAGTGTGTGCGCTACCACACATGCTACAATGCACATGGAACAGTGTGAAACCAGCCTTATGTTCCTGAACATTAAAACTGTTTCTGATGTATAATGAAATGTACAAGGTGTAAACAATATGGAGAAGATGTGCCCTGATAAGTGGGTATTAAAATGTGAAACTCCCTACTACTTGTTCTCCCCATCCCTAAACACCTACCTGAGACTTGTCACAATCCAGCTGCAGCACTGCTCTCCCCTCTTCCTTCTTTTCTTCTCTCAGTGGAGACACAGGCAGCAGTGGGAAACATAGGCTCCTGCTGCTGTCAGTCAAACTCCTGTGAGGCGTGAGAAGGGGTGGGGCTTACCAGTGTTGTGTGTGTGCCAATGGACGCACACAACCCGGATCAGGAGTGCATCTGCGTGGGTGCCCCCCTCAGAACTGTGTATAGTAAGTATAATCTCTGTTTTTTTTGTTTTTAGCCCCAAAAAATAGCAATTTACAATTACATCAGGGCTTGTTTTATTAACTTTTTGGGGTGTTGTACTGAGTTAATAGGGCATACACAGAGCTATCTGTTAGTTGCTATGGATCTATCAATTTGGGCATCTGATACTCATTCTCTGTGTGGCTGTCTGATTGTGACATGATCAGTGTGGTGTGTGACTGATTGGTGATTGGTGGTCAGCTGTGTAGGGGTCATATGATGTCTGGTGTAGTCTCCTAATGCTTTTATCTGCTGCACTTCCTGCTAATACTTCTTCTGATCCTGTACCCTCTCTTCCCGCAGCCTAATCTGTGTTTCCCTGCCTTCCAGTTTTTGATTTTTTTTGCAAAAGGGATGAGGTTAAAGTCAGGCTCGAGCATGAGTTTGAAGCAAACCAAACTCATTTTGAAAAATGGCAGACTAAAGTGTTTCTAAAGCATGGGTGATCAACCTGTTGCCCGGCAGCTGTTGTGGAACAACAAGTCCCATCATGCCTCAGCCTTTAATAGCCATGCTTGTAACTGTCAGCCTTGCAATGCTTCATGTGTCTTGTAGTTCTGCAACAACTAGAGGGCCACAGGTTGAGCCCCCATGTTTTAAAGGCTGGAGTACTTTTTCACCTTTATACATTAAGGTAAAAAAATCTTCTGTGTGTAGCCACCCCATGTCTCCTTATCCTTACCTGAGCCCAACCTTGATCCAGCAATGTGCACCAGAGAAGAGGTTCTTTTGGCTCTCTCCTTCACCTTTGGCTCAGACACAGGAGTGGTAGCCATTGGCTGCTGTCAATCACAGCCAGTTCAGGGCAGGAGCAGGGGCAGGAAGGAGCATGCCCAAGTGCCCCCTGTAACAAAGGGTTAAATTCCATGTTACATTTATTCATTTATTGACAGGTTCATATATTTACCCTTTCAGATTTGTGATAAAAGCAATCGCACTCTGTGCAATGGGACAAGGGAGTGGGACTTTAAATGAAGAATGTGGTGGTGCTAAGATGACACTGATGGACATGATTAAATTATAGTAAAAAGCATTTATTGATACAATCGATTCAGCAGTTACAAAGACATAGTCGCAATAGCGATCCAAGCAGTATAGCTTTATAGTTATCAGCAATATTGTGAGAACTTGGCAGACTGTGTGGATTTGACAAAATTGGGGAGGGGGACAAAAACAGGGTGTGGGCCAAGCGCCCTGAAAGCCATAGGGCTTGGGCTTGCAGAGAGTACTGACTCACCTCGATTGAGTAGGATCTTACCACAGAAAACTGAATGGTTAATGCACATGAACAAAGGGGGTGGGTTGACAGAGGCAGCCACAAAGACAGTTCAAAAATGTGGGAGAAGCACGGATTTCACAGCTGTCAGCTAGCCTCAGGCAGAGAACAGCTCTTCACCGAGTCAGAGATGCTGTTAGATAGTGAGGGGAGAGAAGGATTGGCTGCCGCTCACCAGGTTGCGATTTCTGGTCGCAATAGCGACCTGCCGCCCGGGGATTGTTGAGCCCTGCAGTATCTCACAAAAGTGGGTACACCCCTCACATTTTTGTAACTATTTTATTATATTTTTTCACGTGACAACACTGAAGAAATTACACTTTCCTACAATGTAAAGTAGTGAGTGTACAGCTTGTATAACAGTGTAAATTTGCTGTCCCCTCAAAATAAATCAACACATAGCCAATGTCTAAGCCGCTGCCAACAAAAGTGAGTACACCCCTAAGTGAAAATGTCCAAATTGGGCATAAAGTGTCAATATTTTGTGTGGCCATAATTATTTTCCAGCACTGCCTTAACCCTCTTGGGCGTGGAGCTCACCAGAGCTTCACAGGGTGCCACTGGAGTCCTCTTCCACTCCTCCATGACGACATCACGGAGCTGGTGAATGTTAGAGACCTTGCGCTCCTCCACCTTCCATTTGAGGATGCCCCGCAGATGCTCAATAGGGTTTAGGTCTGGAGACATGCTTGGCCGGTCCATCACCTTTACCCCCAGCTTTTTTAGAAAGGCAGTGGTCGCCTTGGAGATGTGTTTGGGGTCGTTATCATGTTGGAATACTACCCTGAGGTTCAGCCTCTGAAGGGAGGGGATCATACTCTACTTCAGTATGTCACAGTACATGTTGGCATTCATAATTCCCTTAATGAACTGTACCTCCCCAGTGCTGGCAGCACTCATGCAGTACCAGACCATGACACTCCCACCACCATGCTTGATTGTAGGCAAGACACACTTGTCTTTGTACTCCTCACCTGGTTGCCACAACACATGCTTGACACCATCTGAACCAAATAGGTTTATCTTGGTCTCATCAGACCACAGGGCATGGTTCCAGTAATCCATGTCCTTAGTCTGCTTGTCTTCAGCAAACTGTTTGCAGGCTTTCTTGTGCATCATCTTTAGAAGAGGCTTCCTTCTGGGACGACAGCCGTGCAGACCAATTTGATGCAGTGTGCGGAATATGGTCTGAGCACTGACAGGCTGACCCCCCACCCCTTCAACCTCTTCAGCAATGCTGGTAGCACTCATACATCTATTTTACAAAAACAACCTCTGGATATGACCCTAAGCACGTGCACTCAACTTCTTTGGTCGACCATAGTGAGGCCTGTTCTGAGTGGAACCTGTTCTGTTAAACCACTGTATGGTCTTGACCACCATGCTGCAGCTCAGTTTCAGGGTCTTGGCAATCTTCTTTTAGCCTAGACCATCTTTATGTAGAGCAACAATTCTTTTTTTCAGATCCTCTGAGAGTTCTTTGCCATGAGGTGCCATATTGAACTTCCAGTGACCAGTATGAGAGAGTGAGATTGATAACACCAAATTTAACACACCTGCTCCCCATTCACACCTGAGACTTTGTAACGTTAACGAGTCACATGACACCAGGGAGGGGAAGTGGCTAATTGGGCCCAATTTGGACATTTTTACTTAGGGGTGTACTCGCTTTTGTTGCCAGTGGGTTGCCAAACATTAATGGGTGTCTGTTGAGTTATTTTGAGGGGACAGCAAATTTACACTGTTATTCAACCTGTACACTCACTACTTTACATTGTAGCAAAGTCTAATTTCTTCAGTGTTGTCAAAAGAAAAGATATAATAAAATATTACAAGAATGTGGGGGGTGTACTCACTTTTGTTAGGTACTGTATATAAATATATAGTGACAGGTGCGACATCAGCGGTCTATATAATCCACTGAAACAAATTAATTGCAAACCACACTCCATGAGCTACTCCCTTGCCACAACCTCTAGGAAAAATGACAACAGATACTGGAAGTGACTAAACCCCTGTCGCTTCCAAATTCTTACTATCTAGAGGAGATTGGTGAATGGATTTTCAGTGGTCTCCTTCCCCTCTACCTGGTGACCCCTGCATGTGCGTCCCAAGCCTCACAGGCTGGGTAGCAAAGCCCAGAAAACATAGCATGGGGGGTACCTGTTTGGGGGTCTGTGTAAGCGATTCAGCGACTGAAATCCTACAGTAGGCTTGTGACATACATACCCATTCTCGGCAGCTGCTGTAGCAACCTGGATTGTGTGTAAAACCTTGCTGCTGCTGACTTATGACATACATTGGAGGATGTAAAAGGGTTAAACACCAATTACATGAGACTCTCACAGCCAGAACAAAAAGGATGTAGAAAGGACAAATCTGGGTGCTAACCAGATAGCCAAAGTCAGTATACAGGACATATCAGAGAAATATACAGGGTGGGCCATTTATATGGATACACCTTAATAAAATGGGAATGGTTGGTGATATTAACTTCCTGTTTGTGGCACATTAGTATATGTGAGGGGGGAAACTTTTCAAGATGGGTGGTGACCATGGCGACCATTTTGAAGTCGGCCATTTTGAATCCAACTTTTATTTTTTCAATAGGAAGTGGGTCATGTGACACATCAAACTTATTGGGAATTTCACAAGAAAAACAATGGTGTGCTTGGTTTTAACGTAACTTTATTCTTTCATGAGTTATTTACAAGTTTCTGACCACTTATAAAATGTGTTCAATGTGCTGCCCATTGTGTTGGATTGTCAATGCAACCCTCTTCTCCCACTCTTCACACACTGATAGCAACACCAAAGGAGAAATGCTAGCACAGGCTTCCAGTATCAGTAGTTTCAGGTGCTGCACATCTCGTATCTTCACAGCATATGGTTTTATGGTCAGTAAAAACCAATACCGGCTGAGCTTCTCCTTCCAGGAGGCACCGCCATTCCCCCAAAGCCGACTTGATGGCCAGCAATTCCCTATCACCGACATCATAGTTCCGGCAAGATGGTGCACCACCACATTATGGGTGTCAGGTCCGAGCATTCCTAGATGAACAGTTACCTGGAAAGTGGATTGGTCGTCATGGGCCAGTTGAATGGCCCCCAAGGTCTCCCGATCTGACCCCCTTAGACAATTGTCTATGCTGTGAAGATACGAGATGTGCAGCACCTGAAACTATGGATACTGGAAGCCTGTGCTAGCATTTCTCCTGCGGTGTTGCTATCAGTGTGTGAAGAGTGGGAGAAGAGGGTTTCATTGACAATCCAACACAATGGGCAGCACATTGAACACATTTTATAAGTGGTCAAAAACTTGTAAATAACTCATGAAAGAATAAAGTTACGTTAAAACCAAGCACACCATTGTTTTTCTTGTGAAATTCCCAATAAGTTTGATGTGTCACATGACCCTTTTCCTACTGAAAAAACAAAAGTTGAATTCAAAATTTCAAAGTTTCCCCCTCACATATACTAATGTGCCACAAACAGGAAGTTAATATCACCAACCATTCCCATTTTATTAAGGTGTATCCATATAAATGGCCCACCCTGTATAATAGTCCAGAATGTCTATTAGCCCAAATGTCTATTAGGCAATGTTGGTAATATTAGTCCAAAAAATACTGCAGTACTGGAAAGGGAAGGGATGGATGTGTATACGCTCTATACGGCTGCCAGCAATGTGGAGCTAGAAGTAACCCTGTAGAAGAAAAGGAACAGAAAAAGCAGCGCCCTCTGAGTGTAGTATTGATGTGCTGTTTATTGGAATAAGTATATTAAAATTTGTGCACTCACAAACACAATGGTGTCAGCGTGCATGGTGGGGGGGATCATCTGCTGTGCTATCCGGAGTGTAGCAGATGGTCGTCTCTCGTAGATGTAGCTGGGTGTTCCCAGGTCTCGCCGATGGCTACCAGCACTCCCGGGGTGCCAGTACTCTATCTGTGATGTGGAGACGCTGTGTACGTCCCTGGATGTTGTCACTTCCGGATGCAAGTGCAGGTACGTTGCTCGCGTTCAGAGCTATTCAAGCTCCCTCTTAAGGCAGGATGGGATAATTACATAAGAAATTACATCTTATTTATAGTGTAGTACAATTCAAGCTACCATGATGATCCGAGCTATTCAAGCTCCCGCTTCAGGCGGGATGGAAGAATTACATGGCAAATAACATCTACTTCACATCCTAATACAATACAAGCTACTTAGATTATCCTGAAGCATTCAGTTACAGCGATTACAATGACCAGAAAACCGGCCTCGGGAGTGCTAAATGGTATAGCAACATTAATGCAAATAGCAGTCAATAATTATAAATAATATAAATATATATAAAAATACATTAAAGGATGCTATATGTTATATATATATAAATAAATTCAAAGAGCGGCACAATCACATAAAAACATATAATATATAAAAGCATACTCTTAAAAACAATAATGACTTACTGGTATTACCCAGTGGTATATGATTATCACCCGGGAGTTATAAAGAGTCACAGGTGTATCTGAAATTCCAAACAATATGACATAATAAAACATCAATGTATCATTTATGTGATGACAATTAAGTTATAATCTAAATGAACATTATCCATATAATGTAGGTAAATTAGAGAGGTTAAAATAGTTTAAAATCACGACCTAATTATTATGATAGTATTTAATGATCAACAGATGGAATAGGCCGTACCATTCAAACCCTGAGAAAAAGATTTGGTGAGCATCGAAATTTTGTAGAAAAGGGCTCAGATAAACATAATGCTCCTAGGCAGGGCTGGGCAAAAAGGGGGCGGCAAAACCTCATTTTGCCGCCCCCTTTTGGCTCCACCCCTGACTCCACCCCATTTTCCCTGTCCATGTATACGATGGAGGTGGCGAAGGTGGAGATTTTTGCAGCGCCTCTCTACCTATTTCTTTAGCTGTGGTGCCTCTGGACCCAGCCTCATTTTACCGCCCTGGTGTGCTGCCAGCCACGGCTCTCCAGTGACATGAGTGATCGATGCAGAGCAGTGACGAATCAACAGTGGCTGGGCGCCCCTGGGTGGCAGTACGCCCTAGGCCTGCTCCTAGGCACTTGAATATCACAACCAATGTTCCGATGGGTTGCGTGTCTGTGTCATTGAGGCCATTTCCAGGCAGCTTCCCCAGGCAGAAAGATATAAACGTCTCTGTGAAAGAGAAAATCATTGGATTTACCTTTTAAATAGTCTTTCACCTGGAAGCCTTAATGAGGACCTGGAAGTTAATATTCTTCTTTAGTGTCTCTGTTATTTATCATCATGTTCACTATCCATCTGTTGATCATTGAATACTATCATAATAATTAGGTCATGATTTTAATCTATTTTAACCCCTCTAATTTACCTTAATTGTCATCACATAAATGATACATTGATGTTTTTTAACCACTTCAATACCAGGCACTTACCATCCTTCCCGCCCAGACCAATTTTCAGCTTTCAACGCTGTTGCACTTTGAATGACAATTGTGCGGTCGTGTGACGCTGTACCCAAACAAAATGTTTATCATTTTGTTCCCACAAATAGAGCTTTCTTTTGGTGGTATTTGATCACCCCTGCGGTTTTTATTTTTTGCGCTACAAATAAAAAAGACAGAAAATTTTGAAAAAAAAAGTTTTTCTTTGTTTCTGTCACAAAATTTTGTATAAGTACATTTTCTCCATCACTGACAGGCACTGATGTGGCTACACTGATGGGCACTGATGAGGCTACACTGATGAGGCAGTACAGATTGGCACTGACGAGGTGACACTGATGATGAGGCACATATATGCAGCACTGATTGGCACTGATAGGCAGCACTGATAGGCAGCACTGATAGGCAGCACTGACGGGCACTGATAGGTGGCACTGATATGCGGCACTGATGGGCACTCATAGGCAGCACTGATGGGCACTGATAGGTGGCACTGGGCACTGAGTGGGACTGATAGGTGGCACTGCTGTGCACTGATAGGTTGCACTGATAGGTGGCACTGGTGGGCACTGATAGGTGGCACAGGTGGGCACTGACAGGTGGCACTGGTGGGCACTGGTACATGGCACTGATACATATAGCACTGCTAGGAATGGCACTGGCGGGCATCACATATGGGCACAGTATCATCCCTACAGTGCACTGTATGCCTCTTACCTGGTGGTCTAGTGTGGGCTCCCTGGTGGTCCCAGGTTGGCCTTCTGATCGTCTCCCTGGTGGTCCTGTGTGGCCTCCTAATGGTGTCCCTGGGGGTGGAGCCTCGATGTTGGTCCTGGTCGGCTCTCTGGTGGTCCAGCGTGTCAATCCTGAGTGGGGCTGCACTGATAAAAGTTCAGTGCAGACCCCCCTGTCAAGAGAGCTGAGTAGAGGAAAAGCTCTCCCTGATTACACTGTGATCAGCCGTGATTGGTCACGGGTAATCACATGGTAAAAAGCTTCCGATGGAAGCTTTTTACCTTGATCGGATCGCGGGTTATTCTGAGGATGTCATATGACGCTCAGTAAGGATAACGGAACACCCGCCCAGACGTCATTTTGCTATACGCCGGACGGGAAGTGGTTAAAAAAATATACATTATATTATATAGTTTGGTTTTTCAGATACACCTGTGGCTCTTTGTAACTCCCGGGTGATAATCATATACCTCTGGGTGATACCAGTAAGTCATTGTTTTTAAGAGTATGTTTTTATGTGATTGTGCGGCTCTTTTGAATTTATTTATAGATATACATATATGTATAACATATAGCTTCATTTAAAGTATTTATATATATATATATACATATATATATATATATATATATATATATATATATTTATATTATTTATAATTATTGACTGCTATTTGCAATAATGTTGCTATACCATTTAGCACTCCTGGGGCCGGTTTTCTGGTCATTGTAATCGCTGTAACTGAATGCTTCAGGATAATCTAAGTAGCTTGTATTGTATTAGGACAGTGGTTCTCAACTCCGGTCCTCAGGACCCACCAACAGGCCAGCTTTTAAGTATTGCCTTGGGGAGATGCAGACTAGAATACTGCAATCACTGAGCAGCAAATGATATCACCTGTGATGCATTCAGTTATCCTGCAAACCTGGCCTGTTAGTGGGTCCCGAGGACAGGAGTTGAGAACCACTGTATTAGGATATGAATTAGATGTCATTTGCCATGTAATTATCCCATCCTGCCTGAAGAGGGAGCTTGAACAGCTCTGAATGCGAGCAACGTACCTGCACTTGCATCCGGAAGTGACGTCATCCAGGGACGTACATGGCATCTCCATATCGCAGATAGAGTACTGGGACCCCTGGAAGCCATCAGCGAGACCTAGGAACACCCAGCTGCATCTACGAGAGACTTCCATCCCCTACACTCCGGATAGCACAGCAGATGATCCCCCCACCATGCACGCTGACGCCATTGTGTTTGTGAGTGTAAAAATTTTAATATACTTATTCCAATAAACAGCACATCAATACTACACTCAGAGGGCGCCACTTTTTCTGTTCCTTTTCTTCTACAGGATGTAAACGGGTTAAAGGGGTTGTAAAGGCAGAAGGTTTTTTTCAACTAAAAGTGGTTGTCAACTCGTGACAACCACTTTCACCTACAGGTAAGCCTTATTATAGCACGGTTCAGGAGATATGCAGAGTATTAGCTGTGCCGACGTCATTTCGGCACATGCGCAGTGGAGAAACGGCCTCCGTGCTGTTTCTTCACTGTGATTGTGCTGTGACTGGTGGCTCCCGCACGCAGTCACAGAGCCAGAGATCTCAGCCCCGGAAGGAAGAGGGGCAGAAGATGGACGTTGCCAGCACAGGGGACAGCGCTGGATGTCGCAGGCTTCGTTTGCAGGTAAGTGACACATACTGGGCTACTATGCGCCTACGTTACAGGGGACTGTAGAGGACGTAAATCCTATCTGGGTTTACTTCCTCTTTAATGCATTCTGTGCATTAAGATACTGTAAAAACCTTCTGTGTGCAGAAGGCCCCCTCAGCCCCCTAATACTTACCTGGGCCCCCTCTTGATTCAGTGATGACCACGACTGCCTCAGCCATTAGGGACTCCCCTACCTATTGGCTGAGACACAGCAGCCATTGGCTCCCGCTGCTGTCAATCAAATTCAGTTAGCCAATGAGGGGAGAGAGGGGGCAGGGCCGAACCACAGCTCCATGTCTGAATGAATACACTGAGCTGCGAGTCGGCTCGGGTGCCCCCATAGCAAGCTGCTTGCTGTGGCAGCACTCAAAGGGAGGGAGGGGCCAGAAGCACTGAAGAGGAACCCGAGAAGTGGAGGATCCGGGCTGGTCTGTGCAAAACCAACTGCACAGAGCAGGTAAGTATAACATGTTTGTTATTTTTATTGAAAAAAAATGTGACTTTACAATCACTTTAGAGTTAGGCCAGTTTGTGTACATGAAGGGAGCTTGTGGGTATCAACTTCATTCAAAAAAAATTGTCCCAATGTAGAAGATAGGCTTAATGTTGTGATTTCAAGATGCCCCGAGGCAGCACTCCAAGAGGGAAGCAACTCTAAAGAGGGGAAGATGAAAACAAAGAAGGCGCTTTTAAGTGCAGCATAAACAATTTATTAAAGCCAAAAGAGTAAAATACACTTACTAGAGCATATTAGTGTAAAGGCACATCAAAGACCATGAATCTTGTGCAGTCCAACGTGATAGGCAATCCTCAAGGCAAGTCCTGTCTGCAGCAGTGGTTCACTCTCCTATCCGTCCAGCGGAGGGAACCCTTTACTGCTGCTTCCCTCCGCTGGACGGATAGGAGAGTGATCCACTGCTACAGACAGGACTTGCCTTGAGGATTGCCTAGACTGCACAAGATTCATGGTCTTTGATGTGCCTTTACACTTCTATGCTCTAGTAAGTGTATTTTAATATTTTGATTTTAATAAATTGTTTATGCTGCACTTAGAGGCGCCTTCTTTGTTTTCATCTTCCCCACTTTAGTTAAACATTTCCCTGTATTCAAAATGACAGGCATTTCTAAAGGGATAGGCAAATGGTCTGTATGTGGAGGCAGTAGTGGGTAACCAGACCCTGCAAAACAAAGCAGTGGTCAGGCCTCACTATTAAGAGGCATAGCACACCTGCCTTTTCTTCTTAAAAGTAGCTGTGTTATACAGCCAGAGCACATGGAGGAGGTAGTTTTATAGCTGACTAAACCTTCCTCTTCTTACTCTTCCCAGATGCAGAGCAGTCAGTTGTCTGCAACCGCTGCAATTGCACCATCTTCTTCCTCTTCCTCCTCTGCTAATCTGGTCATAGCCCTGCAAACTGCAAGAGGAGAGTTGGCAGAATTATTTTAGCACACTATCATGTTTCAGGAGGAGACACAAGATTTCCTAAAGCAGATGTTGAGGATGAGGAAAAGAGTGCCATAAATATAGAGCAAGGGCACATAGGGCAGTGAACACTAAATGTCAGTGATGTTCCTGCATTTGCATTTGGTTTACTGCCAAGTGGATGGGATGAAGAGGTTGCAGACCACCACATAAGTGACAGAGAATGGAGAGTAAAAAATTGATGTAGAGGCAGGACAGCAGCGAGGAAGGATTTTGTCCAGGGGCAGCTTCCAGAGGAGACTGGAGGGAGCAACTATCCTATTCCACCAAATTGTACTGTCTGATAGGTACAAGCTACTGCTATCCCCAGGGTCACTCCACAGACTTCTGCAGTCTGGGTCTTTTTTTTTTCACACATCTGCGCTATTGTGGTTTGAATCCTACGCCTGCGGAGTACCATTTGTGGTCAAAAAATATTAGCCATTTGGGGACTACTTGTATGAGAATACACATTCAGCTGCACTACAAAGCCCAGTGGGAGTACCTCAGTAATACTAATTGGCAGAAAATGGCCTGCAGCGCTCCCCATTCCCCACTCTCCCCTCAAGATTCTCCATCTGTATCTGCTGCAACATCTGCAGTCTCAAGCGATAGGGAGAGAAGTCTTACAAGGAGTTTGAAAGAATTACCTTACACTATGGATTGAATCTCACATACGTCTCCCAAGCTAAACCCGTAGTCTCCAGTAGCATCCTTGACCAGGCAGCTGTCTCTTCTGCAGCTGCTGGAGTGAAAGAAAAAAATGTCCTTTAATCACCTCTGTGCCCATGCCCACCTCAATGCCAGTTTGACAAAACTGGTAGCTTTACAGCTGTTCCCATTTGAACTTGAAGAGTCGGCACACTTCTGCATGAACCATGGTAGTAGGTACCAGGCTTTTCAATAGAATATTTAGCTGTGTTTTAAATAAAGAGTTTGTACGGAGTACACTATGTCTGCCCTTTTTGCCTTGTTCTATTCTACCCTTGTGGAGCTGTGAGGATGGAGGTTCGGCCCTATCGAGGAGGAGAGGAGAGATTTGCATGGGTCTAATGAGAAAAATCTTTTAATTTGTTTGGAGGTGAGCAGGCCCTTCATTTGGTGATGGATATTCACAGTGCATGAAGATATTAAGAACGGGGGGTTTGAAGTAGTTTATGTTGTGCACTTATCCACTGAGGATTTAATTTGTTATTTACAATATATTTATAATTTTATGTGGGACTTTTTTGGATTGTTTTACTATATTTCATGAATGGTGCTGCACTACGCTGATTATTTTTGATTATTTCCCTGGTATTAATGACTTGAATAATTTAGCACATTTTCTGCAGTATATTTCTTTGTATAATTATTTTGTGATAATTAGGAAAAACTGTACTTGCTAATGGTCTGTGGGTTTAACTTTAGATGGTGTCATTGAATTATCACACAGTGGTTGGTGCTTCTCACAAGCATGTCATACACTTTCCATTGGATGAGTCATTTTGGGCATGAATATACAGTACATATAGGTGCGCCTCACAATTATCTGGAGCGACAGTTGCTCAATCATTTGTTTATAATTCACACAGAATAATGTTTGTCATTAAATGATCACTAAATGTCACTATTATGATCATATAATATACTAGGCCCTCTGGGTTTTATGTGTTTTTTACATGATTTTATTATTTTAATTGTTAGAATACTATTTATAATGTTATGCTTATTGACACATTATGGGTCTTTTTCTGTCAATGTGCTTTACAGGGCCTTGAAAAGGTATTCATACTGCTTAAAATGTTCCACATTTTGTCATGTTACAACCAAAAATGTAAATGCATTTTATTGGGATTTTATGTGATAGACCAACACAAAGTGGCACATAATTGTGAAGTGGAAGGAAAATGATAAATATTTTTTCAATTTTTTTAACAAATAAACATGTGAAAATTGTGGTGTACATTTGTATTCAGCCCACTTTACTCTGATACACCTAACTAAAATCTAGTGGAACCACTTGCCTTCAGAAGTTACCTTATTAGTAAATAGGGTCCACCTGTGTGTAATTTAATCTAATTATAAATACAACTGTTCTGTGAAGCCCTCAGAGGTTTGTTAGAGAACCTTAGTGAACAAAGAGCATCATGAAGGCCAGAGAACACACCAGACAGGTCAGGGATAACGTTGTGGAGAAGAAGTTTAAAGCAGGGTTAGGTTATAAAAAAATATCCCAAGCTTTGGACGTCTCATGGAGCACTGTTCAATCCATCATCCGAAAATGGAAAGAGTATGGCACAGCTGCAAACTTACCAAGACATGGCCGTCCACCTAGCCTGACAAGCAAGGCAAGCGGAGCATTAATCAGACAAGCAGCCAAGAGTTCCATGGTAACTCTAGAGGAGTTGCAGAGAACCACAGCTCAGGTGGGAGAATCTGTCCACTGGACAACTATTAGTCATGTACTCCACAAATCTGGCCTTTATGGAAGAGTGGCAAGAAGAAAGCCATTGGTGAAAGAAAGCTATAAGAAGTCCTGTTTGCAGTTTGTGAGGAGCCATGTGGGGGACACAGCAAACATGTGGAAGAAGGTGCTCTGGTCAGACAAGACCAAACTTGAACTTTTTGGCCTAAAAGCAAAAAAACTAACACTGCACATCACCCTGAACACACCATCCCCACCGTGAAACATGGTGGTGGCAGCATCATGTTGTGGAGATACTTTTTTCAGCACGGACAGGGAAGCTGGTCAGAGTTGATGGGAAGATGGATGGAACCAAATACAGGGCAATCTCAGAAGAAAACCTGCATAAGACTTTAGAATGGGGTGGAGGTTCAACTTCCGACATGACAACAACCCTAAACATACAATGGAATGATTTAGATCAAAGCATATTCATATGTTAGAATGGCCCAGTCAAAGTCCAGACCTAAATCCAATTGAGAATCTGTGACAAGACTTGAAAATTGCTGTTCACAGACGCTCTCCATCCAATCTGACATCTTGAGCTATTTTGCAAGAATGGACAAAAATGTCACTCTCTAGATGTGCAAAGCTGGTAGAGACATCACCAAAAGACTTGCAGCTGTGACTGCAGAGAAAGGTGGTTCTACAAAGTATTGACTTGGGGGCTGAATACAAATGCAAGCCACACTTTTCACACATTTATTTGTAAAAAATGTGTAATTTATCATTTTCCTTCCACTTCACAATTATGTACCACTGTGTTGGTTTACCACATAAAATCCCAATAAAATACATTTACGTTTTTGGTTGTAACATGACAAAATGTGGAAAATGTCAAGGGGTATGAATACTTTTTCAAGGCACTGTACATATTGTAATTAATTTGAGCTCATTAAGAACCCTTTGACACCAGAAAAATTTTCAGGCGACTTAGCACTAAACACAGTGCCTGTAAGGCGTCTGAAATACTCCCCTCATCTGGGTGGTGTGTTTGCAGGGCAGGGAAAAAAAGTCCAGCAAGCAGCATTTTTGGTGAGGTGTGGGAGTGATGTATACACCGCTCCTCCACTGCCCTTGCCTATTGAAATGAATGGGCAGTGCTTCCGAAGCAGCTGAACACTGCTTCGGAAGCGCCGCGCCTGTGATTTTCACCCCTTGTTAACCCCTTCTTAGGGGTTAAAAGCGCACCGTTGCCACCTGAATAGCGGAGCCAAAGCACCGCTATAACAGGTAGGCTAGCGGCGCTTTACTGCTGACGCTCGGGCAGCCCCAGTGTGAAAGGACACTAAGAGTAGAGCCCATAGGTGTGCGCAGCCTATTGCATTAGAGTGTGCACACCAGAGCACAAACACACATGTGTGTATATCAGCAGAGCAGTGGACGGTGTCAGTAGAGCAAATATTGGTGTCAGCAGGGCAGTGGACTATGTCAGTAGGTTTTTATTTTTGTTTTTTTTTATTATTTTTTAATTATTGTTTTTTTATTATTTTTTACAATATTATTTTTATTACTTTTTTTTTTTTACTATTTTTTAGGAGCTCCATTATGGTGAAATATCAAGAGTCTAAACAGACCCCTGATGTCTCACTTTTGAGAGAGAGAAATAAATTGAGGACAGAGATTCCTCAGTCCTTTTCTCTGCAGCCTTCAGTAAACATAGTTTACTATGCTTCAGTTAAGAATGAAGACTGGAGCGATCAGTACAGATCACTCGCTGTGTTCATTCAGAACAGGGAGAGGCCAGTTAATTAAATATTTACCAGTCCCTTCCCCACTCCTAAGAGGAGAGGAGGGGAACTGGCAGCACTGCAGGTGGGACACAGGAAGCAGGGGGAATTGGTACTGCAGGGAGTGATTAGGATGTGCCTAGGCACACCCGGCACACCCTGTGCACAAGCCTATGGCAGAGTCACATTTTCAAGCCTGTTTGGTGAGGAGTTTTTGTGATGTTAGTTTAACCTTGTGTGCTCCCCTGATTTTACAATTTAAGCACCTATTAATGTGATTTTTCAAGTATAACTAACCAAAATTTAACAACCATTACAGAGAGAAGTGGTTGACATTAAATTATCCAGGCTTCGCTCATTTTAATGAAAGTCATTTTTTCTACTTTTGAATGCCAGAGGGTGGGCAGGACAGGACCTGAAAGGTAGCCTGGGACAGTGCTTTCGGCATATGGGGCTTCATTCTTAGATGAGGCAGCAGAAGCTAGGTATATAGCAGAATTTCGTTTTCTAAGTATGTAGCTTGCCATACTTGCTAAGTTGTTTGAATTTAAGGCCTCATACACCCGGGCGTTTTGTAATGCCACGTTTTTGGGCGTTTTTTGCAGCTCTCCATGTTATTCAATGGCCCTCTAAAATGCTGACGTTTTTGAGCAGTAGAGGGCGTTGGCATTAGTGAGCTGTAGCTAGAACCCACGGCCAGTGCGTTGTGAAGCTGCAGCGTCATGGTGTTTTTGACCCCGAGCCGGCAAAACGCTCAATAATGTTGCTTAACGTTGTATACATAGCGTTAAGCCTCGTCAGGCATTCTATTCAAAATCAATGGTTCCTTATGGGAGCCCATTGATTTGAATAGAAGCCGCACCAAAAGTCGGATCATGGTGATCCGACTTGCGGCGCGACTTGTGTGCTAGGTGTCTTAAAAGGGACCCCCGCAAAAAATTTGCGTGAGTTCCCCCCCAAGAGCATACCAGGCTCTTTGATCTGACATGGATTTTAAGAAAGAACCCCCACGCTGAAAAAACAGCGTAGGGTCCCCCCCAAAATCCAAACCAGACCCTTATCCGAGCACGCAGCCTGGCAGGCCAGGAAATGGGGTGGGGATGAGCGAGCACCCCCCTCCTGGACCGTACCAGGCTGCATGCCCTCAACATGGGGAGTATGGGTGCTTTGGGGCATCTTCTCCCCTCTCTTCTCCCTCGTCTTCTTTCTTCGGCTCTTTTGCGGGGTCTTCTGAGGGGTCTTCTGCTCTTTTGCCGCTGTCTCCCTGGCTAACTTCTCCCGCTTCTTCTTCTTCTCCTTCTTTTTCTGGAGATGTTGACTCGTCGCTCTCTTCCACTCGAATGCCGGGTCCGTGCTGCACGGTTGCCTTATATTGGCATGGGGCGGGGCCACACGATTACATCATCATGAGCCCCACCCTCATGATGTCACGTCCTGGGGCGGGGCTGTGATGTGAGGGCCCGCCCCAGGATGTGACATCATGAGGGTGGGGCTCATGATGAGAGCGACGAGTCAACATCTCCAGAAGAAGAAGGAGAAGAAGAAGAAGGGGGAGAAGCTAGCCGGGGAGACAGCGGCAAAAGAGCAGAAGACCCCTCAGAAGACAGAAGACCCCGCAAAAGAGCCAAAGAAAGAAGGCGAGGGAGAAGAGAGGGGAGAAAATGCCGGAGCTGATTTAATAAAATATTTTAAAAAGCTGTGTAGTGTTTTTTTTTTTGTACACTTTTTTCCCCCCAGGTAAATGGGTAGGGGTATGATGTACCCCATACTCATTTACATAGGGTGGGGGTGCCGGCATCTGGGAGCCCCCCTTATTAAAGGGGGCTTCCAGATTCCGATAAGCCCCCGCCTGCAGACCCCAGGGTTGTCGGGTAGAGGCTCTTGTCCTCATCAACATGGGGACAAGGTGCTTTGGGGTGGGGGGCGCAGAGCCCCCCTGCCCCAAAGCACCCATACTCCCCATGTTGAGGGCATGCGGCCTGGTACGGTTCAGGAGGAGGGGGAGCTCGCTCGTCCCCACCCCCTTTCCTGGCCTGCCAGGCTGCGTGGTCAGATAAGGGTCTGGTATGGATGTTGGGGGGGACCCTACGCCGTTTTTTCGGCATGGGGGTTCCTCTTAAAATCCATGCCAGATCGAAGAGCCTGGTATGCCCTTGGGGGGGACCTCACGCAAATTTTTTGTGGGGGGTCCCTTTTAAGACACCTAGCACACAAGTCGTGCCGCAAGTCGGATCACCGTGATCTGACTTTTGGTGCGGCTTCTATTCAAATCAATGGGCTCCCATAGGGAACCATTGATTTTGAATTGCGGCAGAAAACGCCGCTAAAAGCTAGCGTGAAAAAACATGCATTGACGTCAATGCAAAACGCCGAGAAAAACTGCAAGTTTTTTCCCTGACGTCAGGCCTGGCGTTTTGCTTATTTTTTTGCAGACGCCCGTGTGTATGAGGCCTAAGAGTGCAATTGTACTTAGTAATTGCCATCAACAGTTGGTGGGTGATGCAGATACATCTCCCACACAGACAGCCTTATCCACAAAGGACAATGTTCCTTCCTTATCTTTCTATTGCCCCTAAATGTACCTGAATTTACAGTACATGGTCATAATGAACACTCTTCTCTTCCAAGATTCCCGACACTAGCAGGGTGCCCAATAAGGTCGTAGGTAAGCCATACATTATACACTTTTTTGTGCAACCAACAGGTTGAACAGATTAAAATGCAGATTCCCCATCCACATCGAATGTGTCCTGCTGGCAGGGAGCCTTCCTTGCTGGCAGAATTGAATGATCAGTGTTGCTAGCTATAACCTCTGGCAACTGATTGTTCAGGAAAAACCTGACAGACTGGTTGTACACAAGTCGATTGATCGATTTGTGTAGAACCAGCTAGCCCATACATGGATTAAAATTTGTCCAGTCTCTGCTGAACCGGATGAATTTCGATTACTATATGGCCAGCTTTAAAGCTGCTGCTTTTCTTCCTCTTTCTTTCTTGCACTGAGATAATTAAATTTAATTGTTGAGGGTGCAGTCCTAATAAGACTGGCCATACAAAAAAAACCCCCTTTTTTTCCAATCAAACAGCCTGTACAATGAAAAAAAAAAGATCTGATTTGTGGATGGGGGAATAACTTTTCCTGGTGCATCTTCATGGCAGCATACACATGGGTTGTGGCTCCGCCCCCACAACATGATAGGACTGGTAACTATAAATCAAAGACAGACCCGGCTCACCGCATTCTCCTTTTTTTCCTCACCTGATCAGGACTGGAGTCGCGAGGTATCCCTTACCGCTTGTCGCCCCAGCCAAGTTCAGCCTCTCTTGGTTGGAAGTCCTTCCTGTACAGTCTCTAAACGAGCTATATGGTTGGAGCCCCATTCTGGTGGTCTAGGGGGCATATTTCAGCTTCTCCTGGGTGGATGTCCTTCCTGTACAGTCTCTAAATGAGCTATATGGTTGGAACCCTGGGTGGATGTCCTTCCTGTACAGTCTCTAAATGAGCGATATGGTTGGAGCCCGATGGTGGTGCAGGCCTCTCAAAGAAAGCTTTAAACAAGCTTTAACGTAAGTGACAGCGTTTCCCTTTTCTTTCCATATGCTTTTAACTTCTTTTCTCTGTTTTGTGGGCGTTTGCCATTTCTAAGATGGCTGCAACAGTGCAAAGATCACTCTCAGCATGAGAGGCAGGAAGTGATGTGGTCTCTGTGACCAGTTTCCTGGCTGGAACTTCACCAAGATGATGATCTGAGTATGCTCAGGCACTGATCTCACTAATGGCAAAAGGTGATAGTTTTAAATGGTTTTATGACATTTTTGGGCAACACATGGTGGAGCTCTCTACTCATGCATGCTGGATGCTTATGTGGTCATTGTTTGCAGGTATGTTTTCCCTTTGTATGGTATTCACCTGGACTTCTCCTATCTTTCTCAGTGTTGCTCTGGGATCATTGTACTCTATATGGCATTCACCTGGGCTCTTCCTATCCCCTTCTCAATGCTCGCTCTGGGATCACTGTGCTATGCTGTTTTTAATAACTCTTCCCCTATCCTTCTCGGGTCCACTTACGGTATATCTCATGTTACTAGGGTCTCGTTGTGACTCTTTCTATCCTCTTCAGGTCCACTTATGGTATGTTTCCCTTTTGTATGGACGTTTGTTACTGGTGTATTCGTAGGTCGTACGTACTCATCTCTCGAGGTGGTACACAACGGGTTTTTACAGTATTTTGGTAAATTTTGATAGTGGAAAACGGTAATCACTCTAGTCACGGACTCGTATGAGTCTAGTAGTAGAACCACTTCAAGGTCGGTCCTTTGACCAGTGTCTCTGGTGTAGTGAAGGACGGAGAGTACGA
>BLSH010357473.1:273882-283922 GCA_018402905.1 Glandirana rugosa | reverse complement strand
CACAGAGCTGGTGGATGTTAGAGACCTTGCACTCCTCCACCTTCCATTTGAGGTTGCCCCACAGATTCTCAGCAGATAGAGTTGAGCGAACCCGAACTGTAAAGTTCAGGTTCGTACCGAACTTTGGGGTGTCTGTGACCCGGACCCGAACCCGCACATTTGAAAAAAAGTTTGGGTTTGAGTTCTGGGTTCGGGTATTTGATCAGGCATGTTGAATAGCTGCAGGGCAGCCAATCAACAAGCATTTCACTGGTTTTCCCTAGAAGCCATCACAGCCATGCCTACTAATGGCATGGCTCTGATTGGCCAGTGCATCTTGTGACCCAGACTCTATATGAGGCTGGAGTCACAGTGCTGCATGTCACATGCTCTCTGGGTAGTGTAGGGAGAGGATGCTGCCGGTGCTGTGAGGGACAGGTTGCAGATAGATAGATAGGTAGAGATTACTACTACTGCTGCTTTTAGTGACAGATTGCAGATAGATAGATAGGTAGAGATTACTACTACTACTGCTTTTAGGGACAGATTGCAGATCTCATCCTGCATTACAGAAAGATCTGACTGAACTAGGTAGAGTCTACTGCTTAGAGGGACAGATTATTGTTCTAAAATCATCTCCTAGTTCTATAGGGTCAGGTTCCTGCTGTTGCTGTAAAGGACAGATTATTGTTCTAAAATCATTTTGCAGCCCTCTAGCACTTTCCAGGACTCTTTTACAGTCATTTTTGTGCCAAAAAGTTCGGGTCCCCATTGAATTCAATGGGGTTCGGGGGAAAGTTCGGGTCAAGTTTGGTACCGAACCCGGACTTTTTTCCGAAGTTCGGCCGAACCCACCGAACCTGAACATCCACGGGTTCGCTCAACTCTATCAGCAGGGCTTAGGTCTGGAGACATGCTTGTCCAGTCTATCACCTTTACCCTCAGCTTCTTTAGCAAGGCAGTGGTCATCTTGGAGGTGTGTTTGGGGTTGTTATCCTGTTGGAATACTGCCTTGCAGCCGTGTTTCTGAAGGGAGGGGAACATGCTCTGCTTCAGGATGTCACGGTACCTGTTGGCATTCATGGTTCCCTCAATGAACTGTAGCTCCCCAGTGCCTGTAGCACTGCATAATAGCACATTATGACAGAATTACCTTAAAGCAAAGCCCTTCAGTGGCGCCCTATGACCATTGACAGGACTACCATATTCACTTGGTCTTCCTTCAGGGTTAATGGGCTATGGCTGTTCAGAATTGCAGGCCACAATGGCATCACTCCCACACATGCATGTTGGAGCCATGGTCACCACACAGCATTCTCAAAGGATGGCATGCTCTGGTATGCCTTAAATGGAGAGGAACAGTGCACATACTTCGGTGACACAACCAGCTGCTACAAATGTGAATATATCCTAAACAATACACGTTTATAAGATATTCGCTGTACCTACAGGTAAGCCTTATTATAGGCTTACCTGCATGTACAAGTCATAAAGAGGACTTTACTACCATTTTAAATACTGGTGGACCCCCATGCTTACCAAACAATGGGTGCAAAGTGGTTATCCGTTAAGTGGGGTACCCCAAGGCTCTGTCCAGGGACCAATTCTGTTTCATTTATTCAGAAATTATATAGAGGTCAGTATAGATAGCTCAATCCCAGTTTTTGCAGATGACACAAAAATAAGAAGGGCAATAACCTCATATGAAGATATAGAAATTTTACAGAAACACCTGAATAAAATAATGGGGTGGGCAACTACATGGCAAATGAGGTTTAATGTTGAAAAATGTAAAGTGATGCGCTTGGAGCTAAAAATATAAATGCAAACAACTCACTGGGGGAGAACCTCTGGGTGGATCAAGGATGGAGAAAGATCTGGGGGTCCTGGTAGAAGACAGACTGCGCAATAACAGGCAATGTCAAGCTGCAGCAAGCAAGGCCGGCAGAATATTAGCATGTATAAACAAGGGAACTTACTCCAGAGATAAAACGATTATCCTGGCACTTTATAAATCTCTGGTTCGGCCACATCTGGAGTATTTTGTTCAGTTCTGATCACCAGTCCTCAGGAGGAATGTGGTGGAGCTAGAGAGAGTCCAGAAAAAAGCAACTAAATTGGTTGGCAGTTTGGAGGACCTCAATTATGGGGAACGACTGCAAGCACTGAATTTGTTCTCCCTGGAGAAGAGACGCTTGAGAGGAGATATAATAGCGGTATACAAATACTTCAATGGTGATCCCTGCGTAGGAAGAAAACTTTTCAGTCTCAGGTAGTGTAAAATGACACAAGGCCACACAATGAGATTGCAGGAGAAGCTGTTTAACCTTAAACTGCGTAGGGGATTTTTCAATGTCAGGGCAATAAGGATGTGGAACTCTCTTCCACAATTGGTGGTGTCAGCAGGGGAGTATTGATATTTTTAAAAGACTCTTGGACGTGCATGTTAGTGAACACAACATACAGGGATATGGGAAAATATTATCAGCATAGACACGCAGACGCCTACACAGGTTGAACTGGATGGACTATTGTCTTTATTCAACCTTACCTACTATGAAACTTACTACTGCAAGCTTTCCTCTTAATGCAAAAAATCTCACCTGGACAACATAACCACTGCTATGTGGATCTGACAAACTTTAGGTAGGATTTCTTTTTGTAAAAACAATCAAAGTTCCTTATATTTAATCCCTTAAATTATTTGGGTCTCTTACAGTTGTTCGATATCTAGGCACAATCATCAGAAGCTTTAATGACCTTTATACCACTTACAACAACATTCAGATGTCTAATGGCTCGTACACACGGGACGACGATCGTGCACACGACCGTGTTGAATCATACGTTGACGGTCGTATGTAGCCCACTGACATGCACACGACGGTCGTACATACAACTTGCGGCCGGCCGAACGTGATGACGCGAACGAGCGTATAATGAGGAAGTAGCGTCACCTTTTGGGCTCCTTTCTAATTTCATGTTAGTTGAAAGTGGACTTGGCGCATGCGTGTTTAGCACAATACAACTTTGTTGAACACAGCTGCTCTACACACGACTCAACGGTCGTATGCGAGCTTGTTGACACGACCAAGTTTTCTAGTCTGCACATACAACTCCCACGAATGACCGTCGTACGTTCAACTGTTGAAAGCGCCGCCACAGACGATTGATTCTGCATGCAACGGTCGTGAGTACGACGTGTTGAACACGATCGTCGTCCCGTGTGTACGAGGCTTAACTCATTGCAAAAACTACAATAGTGGCGGTAATATACAACTGAAAGAAGGTGGGGGGTGGATTTACTAAAACTGCAGCACACAGAATCTGGTGCAGCTGTGCATAGTAAATAACCAATCATCAGCTTAAAGGGTTTAGACATGTGCAGAATAAAAAAAATTGTTTCGTTTCGATTCATTATTTACATAAATTCATTAAGTTAAATTTGTTTAAACTGTTTAATTAGTTTTCGTAATTTATTTTGTTTATTCATATTTGGATCAATTTGAATTTTTGGAATTTGAATTCGAATTGATTCAAATAGTTTTCAAATCAATTTCAAAAAGTTTTCAAATTCGAAAAGTTTTCGAATTCAAATCGTTTTCCAATTTCCAAAGAGAATAACATAGAATAGAAAATAAAGGAATAGAATAGAAAAATATAATAGAATAGAAAAGAATATAACAGAAAATAAAAGGATAGAATATAATAGAGTAAAACAGAACAAAATAAAATAGAAAATAAAAGAATCTGAAATTTGAATAGAAAAGAATAGAATAGAAAAGATTATAATTCAAAAAACAATAGAATAGAATAGAAATAATATAACCATTTCTAATCTATTCTTTTCAATTGTATTATTTTATTTTCTATTCTTTTCTATTCTATTCTTTTCTAATCAAATTCAAATTTATTCTATTCGAAATTTGAATTTTGGAAGATGTCTATTTTCTATTCTATTCAAATCTATTCTTTTCTATTCTATTCAAATTCATTCTATTTGAATTTTGGGAAAAGGTTATATTCTAATTTATTCTATTCTATTGGTTTTTTTTAATTCTATTCTTTTCTATTCTATTATATTATAATCTTTTTTTTTCTATTCTATTCTTCTCTTATGTATTCATATTCAAATTTATTCTATTTGAAATTCGAATTTCAGAAGATGGTTATATTATTTCTATTTTATTTTATTCTCTTTTTATTCTATTCTATTATATTGTTTCCCATTATATTCTATTCTATTCTGTTCTTTTATTTTCTGTTGTGTTCTGTTTTACTCTATTATTTTATTTTCTGTTATATTCTCTTCTATTCTATTTTTTTCTATTCTATTTTATTCTCCTTGGAAATTGGAAAACTATTTGAATTCAAAAACTATTCCAATTCAAAAACTATTAAAAATTGATTCGAAAACTATTCAAATCAATTTGAAAACTATTCAAATCATTTCAAATTCGAGTTTCGGCCGAATTTTTTTTTCCGTTATTTCGGATTCGTTTCCATTTGGTACTATTGTAATTCATAAATTTAAATACATCTGAATTTCCAAAAATTTGTCCGAATTTCATTTTGGAACTAAATGAACTGCACATGTCTAATAGGGTTTATTGTCAAAGCTTATCCACTTGACTACTGGGCACTTAACCACTTCAGCCCCGGAAGGATTTCCAGCTTTAGGACCGGAGCCCTTTTTGCGATTTGGCACTGCGTCACTTTAACTGAAAATTGCGCGGTCGTGCGACGTTGTACCCAAACGAAATTTGCGTCCTTTTTTTCCCACAAATAGAGCTTTCTTTTGGTGGCATTTGATCCCCTCTGCGTCATTTCTGATCGCCGCTATAAACAAAAGAAGAGCGACAATTTTGCAAAAAAACCCAAATTTCTTACTTTTTGCTAAAATACAAATCCAAAAAAAAATATAAAAAAACATTTTTTTTCACCGTTTTTGGCCGATTTATATTCTTCCTCATATTTGCGATAAAAAAAATCGCAATCGGCGTTTATTGATTGGTTTGCGCAAAAGTGGTCGCGTTTACGGATGATGAGAATTCATTTTTGTTTTTTGTTTTTTTTCTACTAGTAATGGCGGCGATCTGCGATTTTTAGCGGTACTGCGATATTTCAGCGGACATGTCGGACTATTTTGACACTTTTTTGGGACCATTGGCATTTATACAGCGATCAGTGCTATAAAAATGCACTGATTACTGTGTAAATGCCATTGGCAGTGAAGGGGTTAACCTGCAGGGGACGATCTAAGGGTTAACTATGTTCCCTGGGCGTGTTCTAACTGTGGGGGGACTGCCCTAGCAGGGGAAGGGAAGTGGTCACAGCCTTCGTATACAGGAAGGCTGTGATCACAGCCCTTCCCCCTCGCACAGAGCGGAGGTCCGTGTTTACATACACGGACCTCCGTTCCTTCGCTCCGGGGGGGCCATCACGGGTAGCCGGCGGCAATCGAAGCCGCCGCACCCGCTCCCTGGCCCTCCCCGAACACAGTGAGCGCGCGGGCGCGCCTCCGGCGGCGCTCACAGTGCGCGTTATCGCAGCCTCTGTCTTATGACGGCGATTTGCGATAACGAGCCACTTTGTTGCCGTCAACCTGCGGTTGGCGGTCGGCAAGTGGTTAAACCCCTTCCTACCCAGACCAATTTTCATCTTTCAGTGCTCTCACAATTTGAATGACAATTACTCAGTCATACTACACTGTACCCATATGAAATTTTGTAATTTTTTTTCACACAAATAGAGCTTTCTTTTGGTGGTATTTAATCACCATTGGGGTTTTTATTTTTTGCACTATAAATGGAAAAAGACCGAAAATTTTGCAAAAAAATGCATTTGTCTTTGTTTCGGTTATAAAATTTTGCAAATTAGTAATTTTTCTTCATAAATTTTGGCCAAAATTTATACTGCTACATATCTTTAGTAAAAATAACCCAAATTAGTGTATATTATTTGGTCTTTGTAAAAGTTATAGGGGTTGATTTACTAAAGCTGGAGAGCGCAAAATTTGGTGCAGCTCTGCATAAAAGCCAATCAGCTTCCAGGTTTTATTGTCAAGGCTTAATTGAACAAGCTGAGGTTAGAAGCTGATTGGCTACCATGCACAGCTGCACCAGATTTTGCGCTCTCCAGCTTTAGTAAATCAACCCATAGAGTCTACAAGCTATGGTGCCAATCACTGAAATTTGATCACACCTGATGTACTAACGGCCTATCTCATTTCTTGAGACCCTAACAAGCCAGGAAAGAACAAATACCCCCGAAATGACCCCTTTTTTAGAAAGTAGACATTCCAAAGTATTTAGTAAGGGGCATGGCGAGTTTTTTTGAAGTTGTAATTTTTTCCCACAATTCTTTGCAAAAATTAAGATTTTTTTTGTTTTTTTTCACAAAATTGTCATATTAACAGATTATTTCTCACACCCAGCATATGCATACCACAAATTACACCCCAAAACACATTCTACTACTCCTCCTGAGTATAGCGATACCCCATGTGTGAGACTTTTACACAGCCTGGCCACAAAGAGAGGCTCAACATTCAGGGAGCACCATCAGGCGTTCTAGGGACATAAATTATACATATAATTTCCTGACCACCTCTTGCACTTTCGAAGGTCCTGGAGCACCAGGACAAAAAATGACCTAATTTTGGAAAGTAAACACCCCAACGTATATTCTATGAGGCATAATGAGCCGTTTGAACATGTAATTTTCTCCACAAGTTTTTGGAAAATGTGGGAAAAAACACATTTTTTTTTACACAAAGTTGTCCATGTATACATTATTTCTAACACACAGCATGTACATAGCAAAAATTACACCCCAAAATATGTTCTGCCACTCCTTCTGAGTATGGCGATGCCACATGTGTGAAACTTTTACACAGCCTGGCCACATACAGAGGCCCAACATGCAGGGAGCACCATCAGGCATTCTGGGGGCATACATTTCAAATCAGATTTGACAACCTATTACACCATTGTGAGGCACTGTAGTGTCACTGATGGGCACTGTAGTGGCACGGATGGGCACTGTAGTGGCATGGATGTGTCACGGATGAAAACTGATGTGGTATGGATGAGCATGAACGAGGCATAAATGAACATAGATGTGGGGTGGATGAGCCATGGATGGGGATGACTGAGCACAGATGGATGGCTGAGCATGGATGGGGATGGGGGAGCACGGATGGAAGGGTCAGCACGAATGCATGGGTGAGCACGGATGCATGGCTAAGCACGGATGCATGGGTGAGCACAGATGGATGAGTGAGCACGGATGCATGGGTGAGCACAGATGCATGGGTGAGCTCAGATGGATGGCGGAGCACGGATCGATGTGTGAGAATGCACGGATGGGTGAGCACGGATGCATGGGTGAGCATGCATGCATGGGTGAGCATGGATGCATGGGTGAGCACAGGTGGATGGCGGAGCATGGGTGATCATGGATGCATGGGTCAGCACGGATTCATGGGTGAACATGGATGCATGGGTGAGCATGGATGCATGGGTGAGCACAGATGAGGCTGGATGGGTGAGCATGGATGCATGGTTGTGCACTGCTGGATGGGTGAGCACGGATGCATGGGTGAACACGGATGCATAGGTGAACATGGATGAGGCTGGATGGGTGAGCACGGCTGGATGGGTAAGCACGGATACATGGGTGAGCATGGCTGGATGGGTGAACACGGATGCATGGGTGAGCATGGCTGGATGAGTGAACACAGATGCATGGGTAAGCACACATGGGTGAGCACGGATGGGTGAGCATGGATGGGTGAGCACGGATGCATGGGTGACGAATGAGGCTGGATGGGTGAGCATGGATGAGGCTGGATGGGTGAGGATGGATGGGTGAGCATGGACGGGGGTCCAGACTGGCACTTCAGATCCTGCCCACAGCACTGCTGCTTCTCCTCTCTCCCTCCTCTCCTCTCACACTGCACAGATCAGTGCGGAGAGGGGAGAGACAAGCCGGATATCCGCTGGCTTGTTTACATCTGATTGCTCCGTCATTTGACGGAGTGATCACGTGGTAAACGGCCGCTGCGAGCGGCCATTTACCATGCTCAGTGATGCTCCGGGTCTCACGGACCCGGCGGTCACAGATGCTCCCGGGTGCGCACCCCAGGGGGCGCGCGGGAGTGCGATTCTGGGAGGACGTTATAGTACTCCCTCCCAAGATAATGGATCCGCCTTGCATTACATGGTCGGCGAGTGGTTAATTGAATAAGCTGGTTAGAAGCTGATAACTGTGCACTGCTACAGCAGATTCTGTGTGCTCCAGTTTTTTGGGGTTTTTTTATGTTTTTTTCTAGCACTGGTGAAGAGGGTGTTCTTTGAGCCCTGAATTAGTACTTTGTGGATTGTACAGACAACAAAAAACACTCTTGCCCATTAATGTGGTGTCTGGGTAGTTAACCTCTCGAGGGATGCTGTCTTTGGCTTTCCAGCCCTCCAGGATGACAAATGTCCTAATTATAACTGGAAGAATCAAAGACAAGAGGGCACGCCAGCCTAGTGCTATTATCCCAAGTACATTTATTAGATATAAAAACAAAATTAAAACTACTCACAAACATTTGAAGCAATGATGCTTATAAAAGCCACCTGGTCGTGGCAAAACAGTCCTGGAACCCACGGTCACCATATTGCAGAGGAGAGGGCAATGTGGCCTCTGCTGGCTGATGCGTTTTGAAGGATTACCTTCTTCAGGTGGTTTTACAAGCATTATTTCACATGTTTGTGAGAAGTTTAAAATTTGTTTTTATATCCAATAACCACTTAAGGACCGGAAGGATTTCCCACTGTAGGACCAGAGCACTTTTTGCGATTCGGCACTATGTCGCTTTAACTGACAATTGCGCGGTTGTGCGACGTTATACCCAAACGAGTGGTAAAGCGATGCAAATTAGCGGTGTTTTACCGCTAACGCTCGGGCGGTCCCGATGGGAAAGGAGCCTAAGTGATATTATACAAACACTTAATCAAAGGCATTATGTCTGCTCTGAATCTATTAAAGTGGTTATAAACCCTTACATATACCATGTGAATTGACTGTCCAAGGGATGAAACAAATCTTCCTACATAAGTTATCCCTTATTTTTCTGCAGTTTTGTCTTCTCTACAGCCATTCAAAATTTAAACAGCTTGTCTGAACTTTCAAAAAGCAGGGGGCGGGGAGCTGAAGTTACGCTCTGAGTGGAGGACTGAGAGCTGATTAGAGTTAAAAGACACAACCCCCTTCACATAGTACATAGGAACAGAGCTGAAGCTGTCAATCACAAGCAATGTGCTGGCGCTCCCCCCGTCCCCTTTTTTCTCCTGGTGTCAGGAAAACTTGTCAGAAGTAACTTATGCAGACAGCAGAGGAATGAGGCAGCAGAAAGGACACTTAGTAATTTGGATTGAGACAAGGACACACATAGAGGAATATGCTCATTTTTCATGTCAGAAGTTTACAACCACTTTAAGTATTTCACTAAATAGTACTGCTCTTGTAATGCAATAATTGATGAACGGATTTAGATGTTCATATCAAACCTACTGAGCTTAGCTCAGACATCCCATTACAGCAATTCATAAATATTTTCAATTTAAATTAAATTTTTTTAGACAGCGGCAAATTTTGGGTAATAGTAAAATTTGCAGCTGTTTCATAATAATGGTATGTTTAAATGAACCATTAAATTGATTTTTGGAGCCAAACACACATATAATTCAAATTAATTTTACACACAAACCGAGGTTTTTAGTTAAATTACCAAGTAAATTTGTATGGTAATAATACTTTGTCGACGTTTAAAATGATAATGGGTTTTAAACGGCGACAGATTTTTTTAAATTAAATTTAACTTTTATAAATACTTAACGACATTACCCTACAGACTCGATTCGAGTCATCCAAACTATACTTGTAGATTTAGGCAAGTAGTTAATAACGTAATGTTCTCGTCATGATAAATCACTTTATGAATTTCACCAACATTTGAAGACTGTACTTTTTACTCGTATAAGGAGATACACACAGGAACAGAGTTAGGT
>BLSH010357473.1:177857-189630 GCA_018402905.1 Glandirana rugosa | reverse complement strand
TTTTCTCAGTTCACGGGCAGTTATTTTGCGCCTTGGTTTTTCCACACGCTTCTTGCGACCCTGTTGGCTATTTTGAATGAAACGCTTGATTGTTCGATGATCACGCTTCAGAAGCTTGGCAATTTTAAGAGTGCTGCATCCCTCTGCAAGATATCTCACTATTTTTGACTTTTCGGAGCCTGTCAAGTCCTTCTTTTGACCCATTTTGCCAAAGGAAAGGAAGTTGCCTAATAATTATGCACACCTGATATAGGGTGTTGATGTCATTAAACCACACCCCTTCTCATTACTGAGATGCACATCACCTAATATGCTTAATTGGTAGTAGGCTTTCGAGCCTATACAGCTTGGAGTAAGACAACATGCATAAAGAGGATGATGTGGTCAAAATACTCATTTGCCTAATAATTCTGCACACAGTGTAATGCAGCACTGTAATCTTTATTACATCATTAAATGTATTTTGTTAAGTGCAAGCAATGTAAGTACCTGAATTAGATGTGGTATCATCCCCTTGCATTATGTACTGCAGAGTGTAGAGATGGGAGGGATACACAGCACAAGCAGCCAATCAGGTGTGCTGTTTGCAAGGAGCATGCTGAATGGGGGAGAAAACAAAGTAACAGAAAGATGAGCTTATAATTCTGTTACTTTACCTTTAACTGTTAGGGCGAGGAGGGGATCTGCAAGAAAAAGCTAAACTTCAGCAGAGAAAATGCAGTTCCTTTCTCTGCTACACTGGGTTGTGCTATGGAACAGAGCTGTGTAATTATTAGGACTGGTTGGACACTAATACAAATACTTTGACAAGTAAAACAACCCTCATATATTTTTATTTAATCTGTGCTTAGCTATTTGCACAAGTACAATTTTTACCACAGGGTGCACTCTTTTGTGTCATAAACTGTCTAGTAAGAAAACCTTGCACACTGAGTGTGTCACTGCTCTGAGCCATTCTAATTAGTCATTAAACTGTGTCTGTAGCCTGAAATACTGATATGATGCTATGTTTTTAACCTGAGCAGTAAGAACTCAGTCTGCAACACTGCAGTGCCGCATTCACACATACATACCTCAAAACTGCTGGCTGTAAATGGTTAAAGACACAATTTTATTAGATATTTTGAATTTATCAGACTAAAAATCGTGTAACCAGTTGCCGACCGCCCGCTGTGGCTTGATGGTGGCAACTTGGCTCGTTATTGCGAAACGCCATCACCTGAAGCCAGCCACGAGAACGAGTATTGTCAGCGCTCGGGTGCTCACTGTGTTCGGGGGGGGGGGCAGAGAGCGGGTACGGCGGACTCGATGTCTGCCTGTTACCCGCAATCACCCCCCCCAGAGTGACAGAACGGGGGTCTGTGTACGTAAACACAGATCTCCGTTCTGACAGAGGGGGAAGGGATGTGATCACTGGCTCTCTGTGTATGGGAGCCATGATCACTCCCCTCCCCCAGCCAGCTCAGCCCCCATACAGTTGGAACATACACATATTGTCCGCTGCAATATCACAGTCCCGATAAAAATTGCAGATCACTGCCAATACCAGTAAAATATAAAAAAATAAATAAAAACCCCATAAATGAATTCTCATCATTCGTAAACATGGCAACTTTTGCTCAAACCAATCAATAAATGGCGATTGCGATTTTTTTTTTTTACCAAAAATATGAGGAAGAATATAAATTGGCCGAAACCGATGAGAAAAAAAAAGTTTTTTGTATATTCTTTTTTTGGACATGTATTATAGCAAAAAGTAAGAAGTATTGTTTTTTTTTTTTTGCAAAATTGTCGCTATTCTATTGTTTATAGCGGTGATCAGAAATGACTCAGAGGTGATCAAATACCACCAAAAGAAAGCTCTATTTGTGGGGAAAAAAAGATGCAAATTTTGTTTGGGTACAACGTCGCACGACCGCGCAATTGTCAGTTAAGGCGACACAGTGCCGAATCTCAAAAAGAGCTCTGGTCCTAAACTGGGGAATCCTTCCGGGGCTGAAGTGGTTAAAAACATATTTTTTATACCTGCGTATAGCATATACGCGTATCAACTCTGCATCCAGCTATTTTGAACATTGTGCTTTAAACTGCGATTTTTAATGCCACGTGAGATATGGAGTTTTATGCACTGGTAGAACAGGTGTATTTAGCTTCTTTTCTTTTTGTTTGTTTGTTTTTTTTTTGTTTTTAATATGAGGGATTTCTGATGACATTTTATACTGCCAATTTTGGATGGGCATTCATTGTTTGTGTGAAACTTCTGATGTGATATATAATTGCTTTGAAAGGCTTTAGTGCAAATCAATACAGAGTGCTGACTACACGTGACATCCAAACCCAATATAATTAGGCAGCTTCTAGTAGATAATACTCTGTGAACCTTGTTTCACTTTTTTTCTATACCTACTTCATTCTAATATAGGGTGTTTATGTATTTAATTGTATGTATTGTACATTTCTAAACTATAATCTATGGTATGATTCGTTTTCATTTTTTTGACCAATTAGTCTCTATGAAATGAAGAATATTATTATTATTACACAGGATTTATATAGCGCCAACAGTGTGTGCAGCGCTTTGCAATATTAGGGCAGACAGTACAGTTACAATACAATTCAATACAGAAGGAATCAGAGGGCCCTGCTTGTTAAAGCTTATATGTAAAGCCATCCATTGTTTTTCAGTACATTCCTGGTGTGGTGTCTAATTATTTTCTTTCATGTCAAACAAGCCTGCAGACATTATATTTTCAGTAAATAGTATAATCTTAATGTGTATGTATAGCCAAATATTTCATTATAGTTCTTGATATACTAGTGAAAGGATAAAATCCTTCTCCCAGTGAGAGGACAATTACCCACTTGTATAGGTGGCACTGGAAAAGATGTCCCCATTGAAGGTATGAGCTATAGTGACAAAGAACTTTTTTGACTGTTGGAAGCTTAGCAGCTTTTCAAATGTAGTTGCCCCCAATTTCTTTTCACCTCTAATTGGTTCTTCATTAGATTTGGAGGGGACGGTCATTTATGTTCTCTCCCTTTTTTGTCTGTCTTAACCACAACCCTATTCTGCTCCCACACTGTTAGAATTGATAAAAATGAATACCCATGCAGTTTGATATGAACTAAAATATGCCTCCTGGAAGAGCATATAGCAAATAGATTTGTATTGTGGCAGATAAAGATTGTAGAACCAACTATCAACAAAAAGCTTTGAAAAGCAGTGACAATGATTAAGGGATGAATTAGCACAAAACACAATGTATTACAGCGCTATCTATGTGCCAGTCCCAGTCATAAGCTATAATGAGGTAAAAATAAAATAAATTAGATAAATAAGAAAAATCTGTATTCCCGGAGGTATGGGAATACATATCTAAAAGTCTGGCTAACACGATTAGATGCTTGCAGGCTGCCTTTTAAAAGTGGGCTGGGGGTCCACAATCTGTAATACAAGAGGGCAGGGAAGGAAAGTGTCAAGCAGGCATAGTGTAGCACAGTTTAATAAGGGTAAAAATTCAACATGATATATAAATGCACTCACAAATGGGTGTGATAAGGGATGACAGATGGTGAGGGAGGAGGATCCGAGTATAAGTCAGGGACTGGAGTCTCTATCTGGTATGGTATAAGAAAGCCGTGAGGAGGGAGTGGGATAAGCCAAAGAACCATCACAGAGGAGTCGGCATCGGGCTGCCCTCCAAGGCTAGGATGAGTCATCCTCTGATGAAGGAGGCGTGTCTAGCTGCCAAAACGCATTCCTTTTGGTTCCCACAATGGATGGGGTGACAGCTCCTTTCCATACTCCAGCCGGAGAGACACACATTCTGAAAGGTACTCGTATACCGGACGACTCATCCCGGCCTTGGAGGGCAGCCTGATGCCGTCTCCTCCATGATGGTTCTTTGGTTCATCCCGCTCCCTCCTCACGGCTTTCTCATACCATCCCAGATAGAGACTCCAGTCCCTGGCTCATACTCGCACCTTTCCCCCTTGTGATCCTTCATTCCTTATCCCACCCATTTGTGAGTGCATTTATATATCATTTTGAATTTTTACCCTTATCAAGGGATGAATGCCTGGGTTTGTTAGCACAGGGAACAGTGGAATTTACCGTCCACACTTATTCAGTAATGCAGCATGCTTACTGGGGCAGAATGATCGTGGTCATCCTGTGTAATCATCTGTTCAAAACTCAACTCTGAGTCTGGGACAGGAATAAACTTATATTACCTCTTCTTTATTGATCGATCCAGGATACAATGTGTTAGGACCCAACTGGGGATGTGTTCCAGGTTTGGACAGGAAGTCCATGTGTGAAAGGTTCGAGAGATAGAGTGATTGTATTTTAGCCTGGAGAGAGTCCCTGTTTTTCCCATCTCCGTCTCCCTGTTTTTCCCATCTCTGTCTCCCTATCACCTTATCCCATTTTCCACTTCCCTTGTATGACTTGAATTTATGCATATCCCTGCACGTAATCACAATGTATGTATATCCATTTGTTAATAAACCCAACCTTTATTTTAAGATCAAGTTGTCCCTCATTAGAATCAAGGCACACCAAACAGAGCACAATCAACACACACTTTTTCTCTTCTACCTTCATAGTTGCCAACATTTAGTCTAATTTCCATTTTTTTTTCAGTTTTTTTTTTTGCTGTGCACCCAGCAAGCCATTGTATAGGGAGAATGCAATTTATTAAGGGCTGGGGCATTTATTTAAAATGGGTTTGCTGATACAAGTGGCATATTGGTAATGTAATGCCATAGTTTAATTAAAGTGGTTGCAAAGGCTTGATCCTTTTGCACACTGTATATAAAAAATAAGTAGCAAAGCTTTCATGTACATATAATATACTTGCTGGGGTAGTGGTTGCTCATGTCTAGACAGTAGTAACAAGTATACAGCAGAAGGATAAACAAGCACATCACTTTCCTACTTGTCTCAGCAGCCTTTCCAGCCTCAGCCAACAGCCAGAGACATAGCAGGCTCTCTTATTGCTGTCCGCCTCTCATCCTGGGTCCCTGTGGTGACCAATAAAAGTGAACTGTGATTGGCTGGCTAAACTGAACACTGGTTCCTGTCTTGAACAGTAATGTGAAAGCGCCCATAGCCTCATAGAAACCAGATCTTATTTGGCAACATCGACAGAAAAAAACACCATGTCCCATTTACCATGGCAGGTAACAAAGGGCTGAAGAGTACATGGTTTACTGCTGTGGTAAATATGGATCTGCTGATGGTGAGGATGGGTCTTATTCATCCAGTGTGCATAAAAGTGCACTCATCTTGCAGATCTCTAGCTACTGCTGGTACCAAAAACTTCTAGGTGTGTCCAATACTTGGTCCCTCTCTGTGCACTCTGGTTCCTCCTGCTGATCCCTACTTCCCTACTGTATACTGTAGCAGGAGGAACCACAGTGTGTATAGGGAGATTAGGAAATATATAAGGAAATGTAGCAGTAGAGGCCAGAGATCTGCAGTTTACATTTTAGGCCTGCTAGAAATGTATTTATCCTCTTCTCTTGTAAGATAGTCATCATGAGAAGCTAGGAAGAGGATCATTTAATGGGGAGGGTGGCTTTTTTTCCCCTAAGAACAAACCCTCTTTTTGCATTTGTGGCAGTGGCACTAATAAAAAAAAGTTTAGTCCTACTGACAGGAATATAGGGATCATTGTTCTTTTACATGTCCCACTGTGTCACTCAGGTACTCCAACGTGTTTAGAATGGAGCAAAAATGTACAGAGCAGCATACAGAATAGGGCTGTGTGCAATTGGGAATATGCAGCACCACTCCATAGAGTCCTGAGGCCCACTAACTAGAGACCTGCAAGTCGCAACCAGAAATGCAGGCTTCCTACTATACTCAGCCCCAGCCCCTAGCATGCTTTGAGTTAGAGCAGCAAAATGCCATACAGCTAGAGGATTGCTGCTGCTCTGGAGGCTTTCTCTGCAGTGACTCATGAGTGGGAATGCCAGGAAGCCTCCTAGTCTTCAAATGCCCTACTTGAGCATTCTGCTCTAGAAGCCCATGGGAATGTTCTCACAGCATCGCAGGTATTCCTCTTTCTTTGCATCGCCTGCTGTAGTAGATCTCAGCAGCTGTCAGGTGCAACCAATTACCACTGACATACTGTAATTTCACTCGTAATAACACTTACCTCCACAGCTTCTCTTGCTTAATTCAGTTCACTGCAGGAATCTTTAAGCACCTCTGCATTGTTGTCATTTGTCTTAACCCAAAACAGAGAGTTGTAGCCACATGACCTCATCTTACTGCCCTTACTGGGCATTCTCCTTTTGATTTACTGCTAATGGGGAGTTGGCAACCCCAAGTATGTTGGATTTTAAGTGAAAGCCACTATAAATGATACACACTGCTTGCAGAATAACTCTGTTATCCATCCACCTGTTTTTAAAAAGGCAAAAACTCTAATACGAAGATGGGAACAAAGTCAGAGGACACCAGTGAGCATAGCAAGGCTGCCCATGACTAGACCGCTATCTGCTTAACAGAGGGGCTGTTATTCTTCGTAAAAGGTTTAACTTTCATTTTTGGATCCCCTTTATTCTGTCCAATGGGTTCATTATGTTAGACAACTTAAAATCTGTTGAGTGAGTTGGTCATTACTGAAAAACTCTACAAAGCAGTTGGGTTAGGTCATGCACTGACCCTAATTTATTTGACTAAGCCCTACATCATGAGTAGGCAACCTCGGCCCTCCAGCTATGATGAAACTACAAGTCCCATGAGACATTGCAAGTCCCTTACAATCACAGGCATGACTCCTAGAGGCAGAGGCATGATGGGATTTGTAGTTTCACCACAGCTTGAGTGCCAAGATTGCCTACCCCTGTCCTACATAAATCATGTTAGGGGGCAATCTTGGGGCTTCCTTTTCTATATTAAAATAGCAGTCATATTTGAACGACAAATGTAATTGTTCAGTGTGTGCTTAACACTATTATATGACCTAATTTAATATACAGTAGTTATTCTGATGTTATAGATAGCGAAAGGCATTAGTAGAGAATCTGTCACCTACAAAAAAACGGCAAGCAACAATTCACTAATTAGACAAAGTAACATATTTTTGCCAAGTCTGTCAGTATCCAGATTAATGGCACAATGTACTTATAAACTTACTCTGGGCATAGGCTTATTAAATATTTTTTTGTAGTGTCAGTGTCAAAAGATCCAACCCAATGCACTCAAAAGACAAAGCTGTCTGAGATTTAGATAAAAAGCGGCATAACATCTAATATTTCACTCCAATTACAGCATTAATCTAAAAAGTAAAAGTCAGTTATAGTATACTGTATGATGTCTCAGTCTGCTCTATGGAACCATGATGTTGCCTCATTTGTGCTAGTTTGCATTAAAGTCAATTTGAGGATATTTCCCCCCTGTTTTCTTTCTGCTACCTGAACACTTGGGCATCTTTTTAGTTTCTTGCCTCTAATTAGCTGTAAAGGTCCTCACAAGTCAGATTTATGTGATTGCCAAAGCCATTCTGCATTCCATCCAATGGCTGTTGGAGTTAAAGCGGTAGTAAACCCACGAAAAAAAAAAAACCCTGCAAGACAATAGCATAATGTGTTAGTATGCATCGCATACTAATACATTATGGAATACTTACCTTAGAACGAGGCCCCCGATGCCCAACACAGTCAGTGCTGAGTGAGCAGACATGATGTCCCTGCTCTTTCATCTGGGTACGGTGGCCGGAGCCACGAGACATCATTCTTTCCTGCAGTGTGCTCTGATTTTCCGTCAGTCTCCGTCAGATCATCAGAGCACATGCGCCGCTGACGTCAGTGGCTGCATGCAGGGCGCATATGTCCTAAAACGTTTAGGAGATATTAATTTTACCTACAGGTAAGCTTTATTATAGGCAATTTTTTTCACACGGTATTTGCACAGCAGTTTTGCAAATGCAATAGTTACCCCAATTTTTCTGTATAATGTGAAAGATGATGTTACACTGAATAAATAGATACCTAACATGTCATGCTTTAAAAGTATGCACGCTTGTGGAATGGCGAAAAACTACGGTACTCCAAAATCTACCTAGGTGACACTTTAAACACCTTTACAGGGTACCTGTTTATAATTGCAGAGGAGGTCTAGCACTATAATTATTGCTCTGGCTCTAACATTTGCAGCAATACCTCACATGAATAATTCAAATACCATTTATGTATGCATGCGTGACTTACGTATGCGTTCGCTTCTGCACCCAAGCATGGAGGGATGGGGCACTTTTTTGTTGTTTATTATAACTTTACTTTTTATTTTTACACTGTCCCTTTAATTTTTTTTATCACTTTTATTCTTATTACAAGGAATATAAATATCCCTTCAAAAAGACCCCATAGCTCTTCTTTACCTTTAAAAATTTTGATCTTTCTCTTTAAAAAAAAAAAAAAATATATCAAAAAAAAAAAAAAAAAATATATATATATATATATATAATTTTTTTTTCTTCCAGCCTGGACCGGGAGTGATGTCATGACGTCACTCCGGTCCTCCAAGGCCATAGAGTCAATCAAAGAGTGGCCTGTGCCACAGCTTCAGAGTGTTTCTATGGCCAACCCCCTTAGAAATGGTAAGCCCGAGAAACACGTCCCCTCCTGCTGCTTCAGAAACCATCCCAGGGGCTCATGAGCCACTTGGACCGGTTTCGTGAGACAGCCTATATATCTTCAGCCATAATCTCAGTAACCTACTTGCAGACCGCAACATATATATATATACAGTTGTGCTCATAAGTTTACATATCCTGGCAGAATTTATGAATTCTTGTCCATTTTTCAGAGAATATGAATGATAGCACAAAAAATGTCTTTCACTCATGTTTAGTGTTTGGCTGAAGCCATTTATTATCAATCAACTGCGTTTACGCTTTTTAAATCATAATGACAACAGCAACTACCCAGATGACCCTGATCAAAAGTTTACATACCCTGGTGATTTTGGCCTGATAACAACAAGTTGACACAAAGGTGTTTGAATTGCTATTAAAAGTAACCATCCTCACCTGTGATCTGTTTGCTTGTAATTAGTGTGTGTGTGTATAAAAGGTCAATGAGTTCCTGGACTCCTGACAGACTCTTGCATCTTTCGTCCAGTGCTGCACTGATGATTCTGGTCAACTAAAATTTCAGCCGCAACTGCCAGGATAATTGTTTGGGATGCAAAGAAAAACCCATAAATAGCTTCAGGTGAAATACAAGACTCTCTGAAAACATGTGGTGTGACTGTTTCAAGATGCACAATAAGGAGGCACTTGAAGAAAGATGCGCTGCATGGCTCTCTATTAGTCCTGACTTTTTTCCTGTTTACCATTATCATAGAAACTAAAAGTAAAAAAAAAACAAAACACATTTTTGTTTGACACCTAAACAGGAATAGAAGTGAATTCTTCCAATGGGGACACTAGTTTTGATGGCCCTGGTGACACCCCTGGATTCCCTCAGTTTGGAGGCATTTCTTCTCACTTCTTGTTATGTCTATGGGACAAGAAGTGAAGGGAATTCTCCCCAGTGGAACACAGATGAAACCAAAAACCTGATAGGGGTTATAACTTTCCATTACTCTATCCAAAATGAAGAAAAAAGTTTTGTCTTTAGTTCGAATTCAAACTTTTCCTTGGAAAAAATGGAAACCATTCATCGATTTCAATATTGTTTGAACAGTAGTAGTAGTATTTTTGTACAGTAGTTATTACTCTTATTAATAGTCTCTATAATTATTTATTAAAGAGTAACTGCACTATTGTTGAGAAAAAACAATCCCCTCTGGGCAATTAATGTACATTTCAGGGACTTTAACAGACTTTGTTGCAGAGTCCTACCTTTTTCTTCTCTGAAGAAAAAGCTGTTTGTTATAGCTTTATGTCCCTTGGATACTGATTCTGAATGGGAGGTTCTAATCCGATTGTGCACTTTCTGTGTTTCTAATGAGGAAGGCTGCAGTGTTTGCATCTGCTTAGCTATAGCTAATCCTTGGGGAATATCCCACCAAAACATACTATTATTATTCATATTATACAGGATTTATATAGCACCAGCAGTTTGCACAGTGCTTTACAATATAAAGGGAGACAATACAGCAACAGTACAATTTTTAATACAAGAAGGTTAGGAGCGCGCTACTCCTGCGAGCTTACAATCTAATAGGGAGGGGCTGGTGAAACAAAAGGTAGTAACTGAGAGGGATGAACTGATGAGGGAAGTAGAAGATTCAGTTGTTAGCTGAAGGCAGGATAGGCCTCCCTGAAGAGATGAGTTTTCAGGGATCGTCTAAAAGTGGACAGAGTAGGAGATAATTGGATAGATTGGGGTAGTGAGTTCCAGAAGATGGGACACTCTGGAGAAGTCCTGAAGATGAGCATGAGAGGAGGAGACAAGGGTGCTAGAGAGCAGTAGATCTTGGCTGGAGCAGAGAGGATGGTTTTGGGTGATATTTGGAGATAAGATTGGGGATATAGCTTGGGGTAGAGTTGTAAATGGCTTTGTATGTTATTGTTAGTGTTTGGAATTTTATTTTTTGGGCAATGGGAAGCCATTGGAGGCATTGGCAGAGAGGGGTGGCGGACACTGAATGGAGGAGGGAGTTACATTAGTCAAGGAGAGAGATAACAAGGAAGTGAATAAGTTGCTTAGTGGTTTCAGCGGTTAAGAAGGGGCATATTTTGGAGATGTTACAGAGGTGAAGTCTGCAAGATTTGCACAGTGATTGGATTTGGGGCTGAAAAGACAGGTCAGAGTCCAGGATTACACCTAGCACCCTGGCATGAGGGTCAGGACTGATGGTTGTATTATTAATCTTAATGGAAACTTAAATTTCTATTACAGGGGGTGACTAAAATTTTACTTGTATCTTAGTGCAGACTAGTGGAAAAATAAGTGAGCCAATCATACAAGCAGCAAATTAAATTTCTGGTGTGTTTTGTACACCAGCAGTGTACAGAATGTTTCCAGGTTGCCATATTGCATTGAAATTTACAGAAAATCACAGCTGCAGCTGATTGAAAAGGAAGGATAATTTGTAATAACATTAAATTAGAATATGGCTTTTGTAGCAATTCTATATGTTATATATTTTTTATTTGCTTTATTTTTTCACAAATGTGAAATTACCCTTTAATAACTTGCTACTATGAAAACAAGCAAGCATTGCAACATGTCATACCTGCCAAATTGAGTCAGAGATTCGAAAATTTTCCAGCCTCAATTGCAATGTTACATGATATCCACCACAGAACTAATATAACTTGTATAACCTGTACATGGGAATCACCACTATCTCCAAGATGCAGCAAATGCAATGTGGCTTCTTCCTGGTTCTCCTAAAAGCACATATGATGGTGACTACAAGAACTACTCTTCCACATCCTTCTGTGCTGTGTTATAATTGTATCGGTCCCCAGCACCAGCTTGACAATAAGTCATATTGTGAAAATGCTGTTCTTCCATCTACTTTTACATTGAGATGAATGCATTTTTTTTAAAGAAGATTTGAGTTTTTTGATAAACAAAACATTAGATATATCAGCATGTGATTAAACGGTGGGGGGGGTTATGGTGGTGACGAATTTTAACGTACGTAGAAGTGAAAGGGGGGAGGGAGGGGGGAAAGAGAGAGAGAGGGAAGGGTGGTATTGGGGGGGGTGGCAAATTAGTGTACGACTATATAGATTACAAAACAAATAGTTTTTTGAGTTTAGAAGAAATTTTTTTTACGTAAGTAGAGTTACATTTTCAT
>BLSH010357473.1:162877-177847 GCA_018402905.1 Glandirana rugosa | reverse complement strand
CCGTCTTAGTAGTAACGAAGACAGAAATCAATCTCTCCCCTAGTCCCCCAAAGTGAAGATACATGCAATTTTAAGCAGTGGTCCTATTTAACTGGGATGGTTCTATAATGTTGAAGATATTTCATAGCTTCTCAGAGCTCCTTTTTTCAGTTCTAATGAGATTCAGGAAGATACCCCAACATTTATATCCACACAAACTTTTGCAACCAGCATGTACATAGTACATCCTGTCAGCAAGAGGTTATACCAAGTTGCAGCCATGAGCTTGTTTTCAACAATCGGCTGTTTAGTAAAAGTGATTTGGGAAGCTCTACAGCCGCCCAATAGCTTTTACAGTACTTAAAAGGGCTGCCCCCCTCCTGATGTCACATGTAGTAAAACAACCAAAGTTGCCAAACACAGAGATAGTGGGGAAACGTCCATTCCATGATCCCCTCTCTAACTAAAGACAGAAGCAATGATGATTCTGCCATTTCTGGTTTCAGATCTCTTATTCCCTGGCAGATAAACATAGGGAAGCAACTAATCGAGCATGATATGTGCTTGATTAGCTGCATTGGAGGGCAGGTCTAATAGACCCCCAATGTCTCCATACAGAGTACCTGTCAGCTGCCTTGTGAAACAATAAAGTTACATGAAAAAAAAATACATATATTAAGACATGTTAAAAAATAATAAAATAAATAAAAATACTAAAAATTAAAAGCACTGCATGTGAGGGCAAGGTGCTGTGGTAACGCCCCTCCAAGGAGGGGGTCCATGGCACTCATAGGCATCAGTAAACCTGAACGACTGGGGACATCTAGTGATGGAAAGGGATTACTGCAGAGACAACACTGAATCGGGACAAGTACTGCAGCCACAGGTGCTTTTTTGTATTTAACCTCAGATGGGAGAATTAAAAAAAAAAAATGCCTTCAATAGGGCTTTAAAATATCCAAAGATCCCAGTCACGCCTCCTGGAATATATTCATCATTGGAATAAGGACATAGGGACCAGCTCCTGACATTAATTATTAGTGTATAAAGTAATAATCAGATGTTACATGGTCCCAGGCAGAATCTCCCATTTTGGTGTCAGAGTATTCCCTTCTGTGCTTCAATGGAAGTTGGCAGGTAGGGACCTTTTACCATGCTTGGTGGACCTGACCAGTGGCTCAAGGTTTTTTTTACCATGTTATCCCTTGTTACTAGACCTATGGGTCAAGACAAATCTCAAACCACTGTCTTATGTATGAAACCCTGGGGTTTATTTGAAGTCCAGCTCAAGCTTCATACTAACAACAAAAAAGCACACCCTTGCCAATGTCTGGAAAGCCTCCACTAGCTCTTACAGAAGTCAAGTCCAGAGTTACACAAACCATATTGTACGAGAAAATAGGAAAATAGATGGCAAGAATTTCTGATACAATGAAGAAGTATTTGACTATCTGGAACCAGTGGTTTACACATCGCCTTCCTGGTTCAGATGCTAACTTATTTGGGCTCTAAAGATAAGTTCAGTTGCCCTACCCTATGCCCCCCCCCTTTTTTTTTGCCTGCACCTTTGAGATGGAAATGGAGTGGATCCTACAATACCCCTGACCTGTCTTAACACTTCCACTTTTCCCCTCTTTGTAAGCATTCTTTCTACAAACTGTAACTTAACTTTGGACATGTTAATAAAAATGATTGAACCTACAGAAACCATGGGGAGATACGTTTTGATGCTTTGAAGTTTATCCAAGTCCTTTTGTACATGCTTTGACATACACTATTTGGTGTAGCATTTAAATGATTGTAAATACCTTTTTCGTTGTTTCTTATTTTGGTATCATTATCTTTTACCATGTTCCATGCAACTTAGTGGGCGTTATGTGGATGAAGCTCATTCCTGAATTGTGATGCCTCCTGCAAACATTACTGCAATGTGTTCCTGTCATTCATCTGGGGCTGCACAGAGCCAATTGGTGCTCTGGCAGACATGTCTGAGTATTTGTTGAAAAAAAATGCAAATATCTATAACACTGTTTTTCCATTTTTTTAAAGTCCATATATTGTACATAGTGATTGTTTAGTTTTATTAATTTTAAATAGTGCTAGAACTGTGACGAATAAAGGTTAATATAATTAAACAATCGCTGTGTATGTAGGCTTTAATAAAATATATACTGTGTATTTTATAGATATAGATCACAAATCACATGCCTGATGAAGGGGTCCTGCGCAGCTCCGAAACTTCGCTCTCTGCTGTAACAATGTGATCATCTAATAAAGATTGGACTCATTTGGAGATCCTGGTGTGCTGGTGACACTTCCTGATCTTACGATATGTGGTTCCAGCCGTTGGTCACTTCAGCACCCACGTTACAAGTAAGCAACCTGAAAAAGCAGGAACGTGTGCGTTGGGAATCTCATAACTGCATAGATCACAAATAGTCACATGACTGCTGCAGGTTTGCTCTGTTGTCAGTCATGATGCTAGAACCAAAAAAAGAAAGTAGAGAGCGCTTCTAAGTGCAGGATTAAAAACAACTTTTATCGACGCCAAATGGCAACTCACATGGATGTGAAGAAACAACAGGCACATCTGTGATAGAGATCTCCAGGGGGTGTCATTGGTGCTGGCACAGTCTGCATCCTCTTTACCATCTAATCTTCTGCATTGTAGTCTTAGCTGCTCGCTGTATTGATGGAAATGCCGGCCATACAGTGAAGAATTCCAGAACGAGGCTTGGTATGCAGAGATGGAGTGGACGAATGATGTCACCAGAATGCGACGCGTTTCGTGAGCATGCACATTACAAGTGTTAGGGTAGCCGCGCTCCTTCATCAAGCAAGACGGATCTACTGAATGTGGCTGGAGAACCACACTATATTGAGCTACAGGGAGAGGGGCCAGACAGTGGGGAATAATGTACAATTCTGATTACAAATTCTGATTTACAAACAACAGTATTTAAAACAAAAGGACTGCATCTTGTGCACATAATGCAAAAAAATAGTAACTATTCGCACTCTCAGACATCTGTTCTGAGAACATAGGAGGTTCATAGAGGAGCGCAAAGATGACCACAGCCTGACCCGACATTTTCTTGAGGTACACAAAAAATCCACAAAGGTTTGGATAATAGAGCAAATGCTCGGATCTCTCCCCAAGGCTGAGTGGTTCAAGAAACTATGTGCCAGGGAGACCTTCTGGATATATAGTCTCGATGTCTTCTCGCCTTGTGGCCTTAACAAGGGTATAGAGATAGCCACTATTCTCTTATTTACCCTTCCATCTGCTTAGTATATTCATTATATGGTCCTATATTAACATTATTTAATTCTATGTTACCTATTCCAGTTTACCTTTTTTACTTTTTCCTCCCCCTCTCTCCAGGTATCTGACTATGGGGGTGGCAGATACTGGTTTCCACTGTAAGTATGTGGATCCCCACTATATATTTCTAATAGTGGTTGTTGTCTGGCCATACTTTCATTTACTAGCTCTCTGATCATTTAAACTAGTTTTAAATCCATTGAATGGTTCCTTTTCGGTAAAATATCTTGTTATATATATTATATATGAGTTTTATTTATTTACACGTTTTTAATATAATATTTAATATAGTATTTTCCTATAGACATGAATTATACCACTCCCTTGTATTTAATTCATTGATATATTTAATCTATAATGTATCAGTTAAAATTAATTATAATAAATGGAAAAAATGTTGCACTCCTGTGTGATAATTAAACAAAAGCAGCTGGCATAACAATCCAAACATAAATTGTGATTATAAGTGGTGTAACAAAATGCCGCACATAAGTGAATATATAACAACCATATAAAGGTAGATAGTAGTAAAGGTGATACAAAACGATATATTATAATGGTAATACAAAAAACAAAATGACTCAGTGAGAATCAATAAAAGTCAATAAAAAACGTCCAATGTGTGTTCATAAGTGTTAAGACAGTAGTATCCAGGTGACGTGATTCCCACCACCAAAGACTGTTTGTATGGGGTACTCTTACCAGACACTGCTGATAATAGGGCCTTATAAACACTTAAAGTATAGAGAACAACTCGTGCTTTCCACAGACCAGGTGCACAATAAGTTTGGGTACTCTTACCCTCAGATAGAAGCAAAAACGCCCAAATGTTGCAACAATCCGATTCTCTTCATCAATCGATCTTAGGGGACGGGATGCCACTAGAGCTCACATGGATATGATAACAGCCACGGAGGGAGGTAAGCAAAAAGAACTCCACATAGTGTAAATCCCATAAAACCAAGCAAATTTTATTCAAAGTAGTGCACTTACATTGAGATCAAGAAATCTGAGCAGATATCACAAACAGTGTATACACGAACTGAGCGCAGTTAAGATGGAGCAGACACCCTTCCACCTGACACGTTTTGTCTCAAAGAGACTTCCACTGGGGTATATGCTTGGTTTTATCGGATTTACGGGTGAAGATTGGCATCTTGAACACAGGGGGCTAACGTTAGGGTAAATGTTTGCCAATCGGGCTGGGGTATAATAAGCCCTGTGCAAGAATTTCAACTGTATAAAACGGTCTCTAGCTGAGATCTTAGTGGTAATATAGCTTTCGACCGAGTCCTCCCAGTGCTTCTCTGTCAGCCCCGGAATGTCCATTTTCCATTTGTCAAACAGCTTCGCCTGGGACAAAGGCTTCTCCAAAATCTTTGATGTCAGCAGACTCTCCACAGTGTCGGTCTGCAGATTTATCAGGTTAGGAAATTGTGCCTGTGCGGCATGTTTAAGCTGAAAATATCTGAAGGTCGTAGAAGGGTGGATATTGTATTTCTCTCTGAGCACCGAAAAAGAGGGTAATCTGCCATCAAAGTAGATATGTTTGAGTGCTGTGATCCCTCTTTCTGCCCATAATTTAGGGTCAGGTATTGTGCAGAAGTGTGGAAGCTGCGGGTTACCCCACAGTGGAGTATGGGGAGACAAGGTGTCAGCAGACTTAAATATTACCCTGGCCTGGTGCCACACTAATCATCGTATTCATAGGAATCGTTATATCAGGATGTACCCTGGGCCCCCTGTAAACCAGGTTTGACAAGGCCACGTAGGACCCCAGTATAGAAGCCTCCAACTTCACCACCAGGTTTTGTCTGGACTGGTCAAACCACCATCGAATTGTCACCATTACCGCCGCCCAGTAATAAAGCTGGAAGTTAGGCAATGGCAATCCCCCTTGTGAGAGAGGGAGCAGGAGCATCTTCAGTGATAGCCGTGGGATTTAGCCATCCCGGACAAAAGAGACTATAAGACTATCCAGTTTACGAAAGACCAACTTAGGGAAGTGGACAGGTGTGTTCCTGAAAAAATAGAGAAACTTGGGTAAGTATATCATTTTAATTAAATTCCCTCGGCCCACCGGCGACAGTGAGAGGGACTTCCAGGTTTGGCATTTTCCCGCAAACTGGGAAATCAGGGGAGACAGATTATCCTCCAAGTATGCTGCTAAAGAACAACAAACCTTTACTCCCAGATATTTAAAGTACTCGACCCACTGGAGGGGCATATGAGTCTCGGCCCCTGAACCCAGAGGATGAAAGGAAAACAGCAGGGACTTATCCCAATTAGCGTTGATGCCTGAAAATCACTCAAACTGATTAATAATCTCAAGGGCGGACCTCAAAGAGTCACCAGCATCAGCCAGATATAACAGCGTGTCATCTGCATAGAGAGACACTTTTTCTTGGAGAACGCCGGCCTGAATTCCCTTCACCCTAGGGTCCTCCCACAGAATAATTGCTAAGGGCTTTATAGCCAGGGCAAAAAGCCCCGGAGACAGAGGGCACCCCTGTCTCGTCCCCCTACTCAATTGTAATGGGTCAGATAGTAGACCGTTCACTCTGGCCGTTGGGTTTGCATATAAAAGTTTAATCCAGGAAATTAATATCGGCCCAAAGCCGAAGGACTCTAAAACCACCCATAGGAACCTCCATTCCACGGAGGTGAACGCCTTTTCGGCATCCAATGCGGCAACTACTCCAGCATTCGCATCCTCAGCCCTATCTATATATGTGAATAATCTTCTGATATTGACATCGGTCCCCCTACCCGGCGTGAACCCGGATTGGTCGGGGTGTACCAAAGCTGTGATAACCCTATTCAAACGGTTAGCCCAGACCTTTACAAGCACCTTGGCATCCACATTTATCAGAGATATTGGACGGTAAGACTTACGGTTTGGGATTTACTACCATTACTGCCTGAGACATAGAGGGGGGCAATGATCCTGATTTCAGTGAGTTGTTGAATAGAGACTGGAATCTTGGGGCCAGGTCCTCCAGGTATGCCTTATAAAATTCATTAGGTCCCGGTGTGTTTTTCCCACCTGTAGAGAAGCCAGTGCCCTCTGCACCTCTTTAACCATAATAGGAGAGTCCAGTTGATCTCTATATATCTCTATCAGGTCCGGGAAGTCAACATCAGAAAGGTAAGTTGTAAGCTCTTCTGTGGAGTAGTCTACTTGCGAGGTGTAAAGTGTGGCATAGTAGTAGACAAAGGTGTCACCTATCTTCCTAGACACCATCTGTCTGGTCCCGTCCCCGTCCACTACACTAGGTACAGACATGGATGAGGATTGTTCTCTGGCTAACCAGGCCAACAATCTACCATTACGCTCCCCCTCTTCAAAAATTCTCTATGACTGCTGCAGTAACTTCTTTTTTGTCAGGGAGGTATGGAGCAGAAGAACCGCTCTAGTGCTTCCTGAAGCCTATCATGGAGTAGTGGGTCTCTAGTCTGGTTATATTGTTGTTCTAGGGTAGTGGCAACCTCCTCTGCCTTCTCCAGCTCAGCCCTCACCCTCCTGCGAACACCACCTATAAGTGCTTGGCAGTTTAAAACCATCACCTCCGAGGCAGAGTCAGGATTAAGATCCCAGTATGTATGCATCTGTCTCCGAATCCCCTCATCCACCTCCGGGCTAGATATCCAGTATCTAGACAGCCGCCACAGCTGGTTCAAGGGGGAACCCACCAGGGAAAATTGAACCATCACTGGTGCATGATCCGAGATTCCCCTCAGTAGTATAGATACCTGTTGCAGATTAGGCAGGAGGGGGTCAGCGACAAATGCCAGATCAATGTGGGATTGGGTTTTGTAGGTGGCCAAGTGGCACGTGAAGGGGGTGCCTCCACCGCCAGGCGTCCACTGACCCATAGGCCTCTGCTCAACCAGATAGTTCAGAGGAATTCCCTCCCACTGACGTAAAGCAATCCAGTTTAGGGTTAGGGGGCATATTAAAATCACCCATAAAGACAATGCTGTCTGTCGAGAACCTAGCAACCAGAGCAGTAATGTTATGAAGCAGCTTAATGGAGGCTGGGGGAGGAATGTACAGACCCACCAATATGAGTTCCAGACATTCTATCATAGCATGTATTATTGCGTATCTGCCATCAGGATCTAAGTCTAAATCCAGGAGTCTGAACTGTAGAGACTTGTGTATAAGGAAACCCACACTCTGGCAAAATTAGAATAGCTCGAATGATACTGATGACCCACCAACAGCTTTTTTAGGCTAAGTGTTTTTTTTTCCCCACTAAGTGGGTCTCTTGAAGTATGCAGATGTGGGGCTTGTGAGGCTTCAACAATTGAAAGACTAGGGAGCGTTTAACAGGGGAATTAAGACCCCTGACATTCCAGGAGATCACATTAAAGCATGCGATCAGGTGTAGCAGCCAGCATCACAGGAGCATATTCAGAAAACACTCTCCACCCAACAACAACATTTGAGTACAGTAAAGTATCATGCATGTGAAGCATTTTAACAGAGAGCAGATTTGAAACAACTGACCATGTCACATATTCACTTTTTTGTGGAACAAAAAAATAAAAAGAACTAGAAACGATTACCCCCACCACCCCACCAGACCCCCAAAAAACTGGGAGCAGCCCTATTCCCCAACCCAAACATGGCAACACACCATGTAATGGAGGCAACGTGTGCAAGAGGCATTAGTACATGTCCCATATCATCCGAAAGATAAATGTAGTGCAGGTCTCCCAGCAAGCTGGGGGCAGAACTCTTCAACAGACTTCACACTCTTCAACTCTTTAAACAGAGAGGCAACACAATGTGCATACCGGTCCCCAGCTGCCATGAGGGATCCATGAAGGCAAATAAGTTCCCAGTTCTCAGGGGTCCAGGAAAGCATGTAGCCCAGGCAGCAATAAGGGAAGTGAGGCGTGTCCCCCCATAGTTAGGCATCAGATATAGGAATGATTTAACCCCCTCTCAGAGGGGGGCCACACAGTATACATAAGGAATTTACCCAGATGGGGATGGGCCAAGAATCACTGTCTCCATCAACCCTCCCACACAGTATCCAGGCATTAGGACGCCTCCTCATGTTCTCCATCTTGGACTCTGAGTTTTTCTGGGAAAAGGAAGCAGTATTTGAATCCTTTAGCTCTAAAGCGGACCCGGACATGATTGAACAATTTTCTGAGGCGTTGGGTCTCCATGGAATAATCAGGGAATATGAGGAGTTAAGTATTTTTGTATTTCAGTTCCCCAGTGTTGTGGGCCTCTTTCAAGATCACATCCCTGTCCCTGAAGTTCAGTAGTTTAAAAATAAACCTGCACGGTGGGGCTCCCTGGGATCCCCTGGCGGGGGGGATACTGTGCTCCCGTTCAACCACAAAATGAGCCGAGAACTTAGCCCGAGGAAGCATCATTTGAAGCAAAGTTTCAGTGAAGAACGTAGGGTCATTAACTTCAGTGCCCTCTGGCAAACCCAGAATTCTGAGGTTATTGCATCGATTTCGGTTCTCGGCTTCCTCGGTTCATGCCTCCAGCGGTTTAACTTTGGCTTTGAGGGTGTGGAGGCCTGCCGTGTGATCCCAGTGGAGGTCCTTCACTGAGGAACTACGCTGCTCCACCTCTGTGAGTTGGCCGCAGAATCCATCCAGATCCCTCCTTATCAGGCTGATTTCTGTGGACATAAATTCAATTTTTTTCCCCAGAGAGGTGCGGCAGGCAACGATCGCCTGCATGAGGTCCACCACATATTCCGGAGGGTACACAACGGTGTCCAGTGCCTCTGCCATAAGGCCCTTCTGTCTCAGCTGCAGAGTAGTATTAACAGAGGCCAGCGCCTTGGCCTGGACTTCCGGCGGATCTCCCTTTTTGTCCTTATTCTGAGCCGATCTTCTCTTTTTGTAGCCAGTCATGAATTAACGGTTCCTGACCATTCAAGGGTCCGTTAGGAGTCAGTTCAGTGCATCCTGCACCGATAAATAAGCGGATAAGTGATCTGAACGGCGGAGCTGTGCTAAAACACGTCCACTCACAGCACCATCTTCAGTTTTGCTATTTTAAATGAATTAATTAGCAATTCTGATTCTTATTTCATTATTTTTATGTAGTATAATGAATTAAGTTTGTGACATATTTCCCCATTAGGGTAGATCATGTAATATCAGTGCGGTATATACATTTACCAACATATTACGCTCCCTATGTGTCCCCTTGTAGTATATTTATTTTGTCCGGGTTTGTAGTCACCAACCACACATTACTTTTGGCACAGCATGGCTGTGATGGCTTTTAAGGGGAAACCAGTGAAACGCTTGTTGATTGGCTGCCCTGCAGCTATTCAACAGGCGGGATCAAATACCCGAACCCAAACTTTTTTCAAATGTTCGGGTCTGGGTCACGGACACCCCAAAGTTTGGTACGGACCCGAACTTTACAGTTCGGGTTCGCTGAACTCTAACCATTAAGTTAATCTCAAAGAAGGTTAAAGACCCCCACAGAACCCAGCTCATACTGCCCCATCTCCCTTCTAAATGTGGACTCTAAGATACTATCAAAAATAATAGCTTCACGATTAGCAACTATAATGCCATTCCTGATACACTCTGCGCAAGCGGGGTTCACCAAAGGAAGATCAGCCCCATCCAATATACGTAAAGTCCTCACAGCCCTGGAATATGCAAAAATCATACCCTTTAGAAGACATAGCCAACCTTGCATTAGATGAAGAAAAGGCTTTTGATAATGTTAGCTTCCAATGGCTTTCTCTAGTTATGAAACAATTTGGTTTTTTGGGCCCCCTTTGTCACTTTGTCACGTTATACAAAATCTATACTCCGCTCCATCTGAGAGGGTGGCAGCAGCAGGACACTTATCAGACCAGTTTAGAGTCCATTAGGGCACGACACAAGGGTGTCCTCTATCACCACACGTATTTCATTTGGCAGTCTAACCCCTATCTCTATACGTAAACAGTAAGCCCTCTCTACACGGAATCCCTAATGGTAGTGAAGATCTATGCATAGCCCTCTTCGCATGCGATATTCAGATTTTTACATCGTCACCCTCCTCGGACATAAATGTCATGCAACAGATTTTAAAATCCTTTTGTCTATGTTCTGGCATAAAAATTAACTTTAGTAAAAGTGAGGTACTCCCACTAAGTGCATCCAAATCACGCCAATGGGCACCATCTTCCCCTTTCCCCATTAACAACAAACACATCACATATTTAGGAATAAAAATAGGCAGTGACACCACAGAATACAGGAAACTCACCACTACAAACCTCAACTAAAGAAGCAACTACCCTACATAAAACGCAAGACACGTCTCTGAGCTCTATTGATCATGGAGCACCAATGGTTAAAAATAGGAAGCGATCGGAACCCGGGGTCAGTTAGAAGGCCTATGCCCCCCGCGACCTGAGTGAAATGCTCCCCTAAACTTGAATATCAGAAAAAGACCCTAACGACACATGGCAACCTCAAAGTGCAAAACCTTAAACCCACATTAGGCCTTACATAATCTCTCCACAACTCCCTCTATAAGCCCCCCTCCATATCCTTATAACAAAGATTTCCAAGCCAACCCCCCTCTCCTCCCACTCCCTTTTTAGTAAGAATATCCTACAGAATCAAACCAAGGTAAAGACTAGCAGCAGGCCTGCTAGACTCCATCACGACCAATACAATGATGATCCACACACAAGAGATTAGATGACGAAACCCCCTAAAGCTAATAAACATAATTACCTATCCTGATTTCCAACCAACATCCTAGGCAGACAAAACCCAACCAGAATCTCCCTTACTATGTTGATCGCCTAACTAACCACACCTCCACCAACCCAACTAAAGCCCCCCATTCTACCAACATGAGGGATATTGTAGTTAAGCATTCATTTGTTTACATATTTAATGGGATAAAAAACGGGGAGTACCACTACAACTCTCTTCACGTTACAATATCTGAATGTTCACACACAGATAACTGGCTGAGAAGATTGCTGCCTGTCGAGCTATTGTACCTTTGGCATTCCATGTTACTTACGGCATTGAGCCCATGTACAAGTTGACTCATACGAATGTTGCAATGTATTTCTTCTGCTTTATTGAAAACTCAATAAACTATTTTATGAGAAAAAAAATAGGTAGTGAACCTTCCTCTTTATACTACCTTAACTATCTTCCTCCGATTTCCAAAATTGTGGGTGAACTAGAAAATTGGATGGCATTCCCATTATTGCTCTTCGGGAGATGCTCCCTATTCAAGATGGTCTGCTTTGTGCATCTTCTATACCCTCTCTAAACATCCCTTTGCTGATGAAGCACAAAGACATCCAAAAAATTGTCAGAGCAGCACCGGTATTCATTTGGCACAACAAGAAGCCTAGAATAACTATCAAAAAACTGTTTCTCCCAAGGAGCGAAGGTGGGGGGGGGCTGCTTTCCCAACATTAGAGTGTATATAATATCATGCCTACTTAGAGTAGGGCTAGATTGGATCCTTCAGGCTTCAAGTGCATGAAGTATCAACTAGAATCGGCTATGATCCAACCGTACAACCTATGGGCACTTCTTCATAGTTCTTTGAACTTGCTTCACTCTCATCTAAAACACAATTTGCGAATTAGAGACACAATCATTGCCTGGAGGGAAGCAAGGAAAAAACTGGGGGTTTTTCCCATACAAGGGAACCCAATGTTTCCACAAGGCTTACAATAAGAGCCTTTTTCAAAATGGAAAGACAAGGGGCTAACAAAAGTCGTATCCCTATACGACGAAGACACTGGATCTCTCAAACCTTTAAAATCTCTGACCGATGAACTTCATATACCCAACCAACATATTCTACATGTTTTTCAACTATCAGACTTTATACATAAAACTTGCAAATAAAAAAAAAATCAGATTTCGATCATCCATGATAGATAAGCTATTACACAAGCAAAAATACTTGATTGGGGACATACTGTATATAAACCACTAAACTCGTTGTTTACCATCCACTCCATCTCACCTCAGTAAAATCCTGGAACGCTGAAATACCTGGAGAGGATATAAATGACAAAATACTAGAGGGCTACAGAATCACCCACAAGCTGGTACCAAATGAATCTTGGAGGGAATCACAATTCAAGCTGCTCCACAGAGCTTATGTCCCTTTCTCCACCGATCAACCAACACTAAAGAATGCCTCCTGTCCGTGGTGTTCCACTAAAAGGCTACTCCACCATCTATGGTCTTGTCCCCACATTTCAGAATACTGGGACCAAGTTATATCCTTATTCCTGGGTATAAAACAACTTATTCCTGAAGGATCCCCTACTTCTCTTATTTGGCTACCCGAGGGTACAGAATCATGACCCGAGTCTCGGCATCCTGAATCTTCTAAATCACTATCAATGGACACTCTTAAGTCTCCTAACTGCTCGCAGAATCATCCTGCATTCCTGGATTTCTCCTACGCCACCTTCAGTATCTGGAATTAAGAGAAATCTCAACACATTGCTATTTAGGGAAAAATTGGATTTTACACTACAAAACGTCTGGGGCAACAAGCAATATGACAATAAATGGAGCTCCTATATTGAAAAAAGCCTGACGACATCAGAAAAATCGCTACTGAAGGCTCCCCTCCTGCCTATGACATCAAGTCCCGAGGACTCATACACCTTGACCAACTCCGTAAATAAGTCTTTGTTGTTGTTGCTAGTTTAACAGTCACCTTAGGTAAATGCTGGTTCAAATTTCCTTACTTGATATAATTATTTGATATAATTATTTGACTAATCTCCCCTACGACTCACTCCCTCCCGCATAGGTCGGGAGGCAGTGAAGCCGAATCACCTTCCCTTTCCCCTCTCTCCTTTTCTTTGATTCTCTTCCTCCCCTTTTATCCCCCCATCTCACTTTTCTTCTCTATTATCTATCCCTTTTCTATGTTCTGAGCGACAAGTAATATTGTAATACTTAAAGTCCAGGGACCTTACTGTTAATACTTTAATTTCTCTTTGTTTCTATAGAGTGACATACTTGGCTTTTTGTGTCATGTGAAATACCCAATGAAATATATTTAAAAAAAAAAATCATACTTATAAATAAAACAATAATATTTGTAAAATTCGATCCAGTAAAGTGTCCAGTGCATAAATAGCATAATATGTATATAAATCAAATGTCAATCTTCCTTAAACTTTATATAAAATGTCTAGTGCAGAAATAAAAGTGTCCAGAGCTCAAATGCGCTAATCAGCTTATCCATGAGGATCCAAACTTCACTGTGATAAGTGAACCACCACTACTGCAATTGATAATGCGCTTACTAGAAATGGTAAAATTAAAAGCCTGTATTTCTTTATTCATATATAACTTTCCACAGGGGTATCCAAGGGGTATGTGGGACCTCCAATAGCCAGACCTCTCCCGGGTGAAGTATCTCCTATACCAGTGTTTCTCAACCTTTCACGGTGAAGTACCCCTGCAGATCTAAAAAAAAATTCTAAGTAACCCCGTCTCAAGAAAGTAATTTCTATTGTTTGGGTGTCATGGTTTCTGTGTGTGTGTGTGTAATGTCAGTATGTTTGTGATGGTTTTTGTTCGTGTTCAGTATCATTGTATGTGTGCATGCTGCAATGACAGATGCACACACACACACATTTTATATATATATATATATATATATATATATATACATACTCATAGATAAACACTGACAATCCCAAACTAACACACTGTCAGACACACGCACATAATCCAAAATTAATACACAGGTAGACACATGCATGCACATGAAGCCTACCTGTGCAGTGCCCACCAAATGCAGCCTCATAAATACAGTGCCCACCAAATGCAGCCTCCTGAATGCAGTGCCCACCAAATGCAGTGCCCGCCAAATGCAGCCTCATCAATGCAGTGTCCACCAAATGCAGCCTCATCAATGCAGTTCCCACCAAATGCAGCATCCTGAATGCAGTGACCACCAAATGCAGCCTCATCAGTGCAGTGCCCACCAAATTCAGCCTCATCAATGCAGTGCCCACCAAATGCAGCCTCATCAATGCAGTGCCCACCAAATGCAGCCTCCTGAATTCAGTGACCACCAAATGCAGCCTCATCAATGCAGTGCGCACCAAATGCAGCCTCATCAGTGCAGTGCCTGCCAAATGCAGCCTCATCAATGCAGTGCCCGCCAAATGCAGCCTCATCAATGCAGTGCCCACCAAATGCAGCCTCATCAATGTATTGCCCACCAAATGCAACCTCATCAATGCAGTGCCCACCAAATGCAGCCTCATCAGTGCAGTGCCTGCCAAATGCAGCCTCATCAATGCAGTGCCCACCAAATGCAGCCTCATCAATGCAGTGCCCACCAAATGCAGCCTCATCAGTGCAGTGCCCACCAAATGCAGCCTTATCAGTGCAGTGCCCACCAAATGCAGCCTCATCAATGCAGTGACCACCAAATGCAGCCTCCTGAATGCAATGACCACCAAATGAAGTGCCCACCAAATGCAACTTCATCAGTTCAGTGACCATCAAATGCAGCTTCATTAGTGCAGTGACCAACAATATCCATCAGTACAGACCCCCCCCCCAGGATACCCCCATTCTTTAGTGCAGACCCCCCTCAGGCGTGATTTCTTCCCCCCATAGGACCCCCCCCCCAGACATGACTACCTATAACA
>BLSH010357473.1:117343-137248 GCA_018402905.1 Glandirana rugosa | reverse complement strand
GACGACCAGGCAGGCTTGAAGCCCTGTTTCAGGCCCAGGCCCAGGCCCAGGCCTGCCTTGGGCTTGCTAGCGTGCCTGTTGCTTGGGGTAACTTTAGTTACCCCTGGGCTTGAAAATACGTGTTTTTACCGACATTGTTTCAGGACCTTTCGGGGTCTCCCGACGTTTTCCTTCATTTTACCCCCATTCCCATCCCGTTCACGGGATGTTTTTTTACCCCTGTCCCTTTATTGACATTTATAAAAAATTTTTTATTTTTGTATTTTTTTCGTTTTTACCTCCACTTACACGTGCGATCGTTCGGGTTCCGTCCGGACCCGGACCCGGACCCGGACTTTGTCCCGAAGTTCGGACGGACCAGCAGAACCCGAACTTCCAGAGGTTCGCTCAACTCTACAGACCACGCTAGCAGACGAACCGCCATCAAGCTCCAGCTCATCAGCTTCCTCGGTAGGTACTGCAATTTACCTACGTAATACGGGAGAACCCTCTCACTCTCCCCCGGACAGCCCCTCGACCCACAGCCCTGCAAAATCCAAAAAAGCCAGACAACATAACGACTCGGGAGACGAGTCTGATATGGAGGAAGAACGTTCGCAGGCACAGCCCCCGCCACTTACATTAGAACAGTTCCCTTCCTCCTCCCAACCAGTCGCCATTTCTGACATGAAGGAGATGCTGATCTCACTAAGGGATACCATGCACTTTGACTTGACAAGAGCTTTAGCCCCTATTAAATCTGACATATCAGAATTGCAGCAGAGGGTGGAATTAGTGGAAAACAAACTTGACGAATCCTACGCAGCCCATAATGATATGGTTGAAGCTTATCATGACCAACAGACAGAACTGCAGCGTTTAGCGACAAAAGTCGCTGATCTAAAAGACCGAAGCCGTAGGAATAATATAAAATTCCGAGGAATTCCAGAATCAATATCCCAAACAGATCTGCAGCCATACATACGCCAATTACTTCATATCCTCGTTCCCACAACGAACGAAAAGGACCTTATCATAGATAGAGCCCATAGATTTCCTAAACCATCTTTTATTCCTAGCTCCGCCCCACGCGACATCCTGGCTAGGATCCATTCCTTTCATGTAAAGGACGAAGCTATGAGGAGCATTCGGAAACACCCGCAACTAGAAGGCCAGTTTGCTGGAGTGGCTCTTTACAACGACCTATCCCAAGCCACCATACAACTCAGAAAAAAGCTCTTGACAGTCACCAAGGCACTAAGGAACCACGACATTAAATATCAATGGGGCAACCCCTCAAAACTGATCGTCACATACCATGACAAGACGCATAACATCTTCTCTCTTGAAGCAGGTTTAAAATATCTAAAAGCCTGGGGCATACTGCCAGTAGAAACCCCACGTGAACAACGTGCAGGACCCAAGAAGCTTAGACAAGACTGGTCCATCTGATGCATATCCAAGACAAATCTCACTCTCCCTTAAGCAACAACCAACCGTCCCTGGCCAAATACCAGCAGGCCTATGTGGATACCCTCACTTCACAATATTGGACTTACCCCACAAAACCCTCACTTACATTATACGCAGGATGCCCTGCTACTGGTTCCTGTGATCCCTCTCAGGTCCCTTTTTATGTTCTTTCTGTTTTCCCTGTTCTTGGTTCCGTTTTTTCTTGTTCTGCCAGGTGACTCTACTGTAGTTCATGCCAGTCATTCCAACCACCTCATCCAAGCCTACTTTACCTCAACTACCAAGGTCTCGAGAATTCCTCAACCATTACTCTACGAGGACATCCCAAATCAGGATCGGACACTCGCTCAAAACATCTCTGAACGAAGCTCATCTACAAAAGTAAGTGGAACATCCCAGCCCATACTCTCGTCACAAACTTTGAACCCTTATATCAACACTACACCAGCAACCCTAAATCCCCATCATGCCCATTAAATTTGTCTCAATGAACGTAAAAGGCCTCAACAGCCCCTTTAAGTGCAGCCTCATGTGGTCTGAAGCTGAAAAGCTTAAAGGAGAAGTTCTATGCATTCAAGAGACTCATTTCTCAACAAAAAATCCGCCAAAATGTTCCCACAAAAGATTCCCACACACCTTTTTTGCCAACGCCCAGAAGAAACATAACGGAGTCCTAATTGCAATTCACGAATCTATCGCCTTTGATCTTCAAGATACGATTCACATCGGATTCAGATCTCCAAGCATCTCCAGGAGTATTTTCATTTTAACAAAAGTAATGAAAGTGATATCAGTAATGTATGGTGTGCACACAAAGCTTACATAAGGGGCATTCTTCTACAGACAGCGGCCAGAGAGAAAAAACAGAGAACAAACAAAATAACCTCCCTGCTGTCCCAAATAGCAACCCTAGACACGCAAAACAAACAATCACCCTCCTAATCCAATCTAAATAAACTCCAACTGCTTAGATCAGAACTTAAACAAACTCTACTATATGAACATGAGAAACAACTTAAATATCTTAAAACCTCTTTTTACCTATATGGGAACAAAGCAGGCAAGAAATTGGCGAGACAGATCCAAATTAAACAAGCCAAAAGGAGAATAGCATATATGATTGATCCTATCACAGGCAATCAAGAACATCACCCCAAAAAGATAGCAGACATCTTCAAAACATACTACGAGAACCTATACAACTTAAAAAATGACCCACACACCACTCAACCAACCCAAGGTAATATTCATGACTTCTTATCTACAGTGCAGCTCCCTCAAATATCCCCAAACCAACTGGAACAACTGAATGCCCCCTTTGAAATTGATGAATTGAAAGTAGCTTTAAACAAACTAGCATCTAATAAATCACCAGGCCCTGACGGCCTTTCATCAGAATATTATCGTACATTTCAGGATTTGCTAACCCCCCATATGCTCAAATTATTTAATAACATAGCCTCTTCTGGGTCCCCTCCGACAGAAATGCTTAAAGCCATAATAGTGACGCTCCCCAAACCCGGGAAAAAAACAGATACCCCTCAAAACTTCAGGCCAATTTCCCTCTTAAATGTGGACATCAAACTATACGCCAAATTAATAGCTAACCGATTAGCTAAAATCACCCCATACCTAATAAACCCCGACCAAGTAGGCTTCGTCCTAAATAGACAAGCCCCCGATGGCACCAGAAGAATGCTTAACTTACAAAAATTAGTGGAAATACGTAAAATACCATCTGCCTTTATAGCCTTAGATGCTGAAAAGGCTTTTGATAGGGTACATTGGGGATACATGTTACAAACCCTATCGAAATTTGGATTAAGGGGGTTCATCAAATCTGCCATCTCAGCGCTCTATACATCCCCCTCAGCACAAGTCTACACAGCTTCGATCTTATCGGAGACTCTGTCTATTACTAACGGTACACGACAAGGCTGCCCGCTCTCCCCAATCATCTTCACGTTAGTAATGGAACCCCTAGCAGCAGCTATAAGAAGTTCCCCCGACGTTTCGGGTATTGAGATTGGGGGGAATCAATACACCATCGTGCTCTTCGCCGATGACGTTATTCTTACCCTAACCAACCTCGAAAAATCTGTTCCCGCTGTATGCAACCTCACACAGAAATTTGGCGATATATCATACTACAAAATAAACGTAGCCAAATGTCAGGCCTTACCGATTAACTTAAACCATAAAATAAAAGTAAAGATGAAAAGTCTCTTTCCCTGTCAATGGGAGGCCACATCAATCCAATACCTGGGCACACAAATCACAGCTTCATCGCGGGACCTCTATGAAGCTAATTACAAACCCTTACTAGTCTCCATCCAGACCGAATTATCCAGATTGAATAATCATTACTTATCCTGGCTAGGTAGAATAGCCACATTTAAGATGACACTCTTACCCAAAGTATTATATTTATTTAGAACGGTGCCAATTTTGCTACCCACCTCTTTCTTTAACACAATCAACTCATATCTAAAGCAATTTATTTGGAAAGGGAAGAAAGCGCGCATGGCCTTCTCCACCATGACTAAACACAAGAGTAAGGGAGGGATGGGAGTCCCTTCATTAGTAGATTATTACAGGGCATCATTGCTGGACCAAATCAAATCTTGGCTAGCCCCTCACCCTCCGAAACCGTGGGTCATGGTGGAGAAGCACATGATAAAGGCCAAATGCCTCAAGAGCCTTCTTTTAGCAGTGACATCCAAATTACCATTAATATATAAATTCAAGGAATACCCATCCATCCAAGCCTCCATAGAAGCGTGGCAACACTCTTTGACCTTAAACAGTGAGACTATCCAAATCCCCATCTCCAAAGCCCCTCTGCACATATTCGAATACCTAATCCCAGATATTTCCGTCTCATCTTGGATAGATCTAGGACACACAACCTGGGATTCACTTCCAGAAGCACTGAGGAAAAAAGACGCATATAAATGTACCCAAATACAACACTTACTAGATAAGTCTCGAATAAATCACATTACTGTAAATCAACACATTTGGGATTTCTACCAAAACTTCTCACAAACAAAAGCAGGCATATCACATATATATGCAACTCTGCAAATAGATAAACCTTTTAAACAGTCCCGGGCTATTCTAAACTGGAAAGAGACCTTGGGAAATCCTACACGGAACGGCAATGGGAAACATCAATAAGACACTCCATAAAAGCAACACACTGTGTGCTGCACTGGGAAAATTGTTTTAAATTAACTTACAGATGGTACTTAACCCCCGTACGCCTGAGTCGGATATACCCTGACGCTCCCACAGACTGCTGGCGCAATTGCGGTCAGAAAGGCCACTTGTTACATATCCTATGGCAATGTCCATCGATTACCAGTTTCTGGAACTCCGTATTCAAAATAATCTCCAAAATCGCGCAAAAAAACGTCCTTCCTACTCCTGACCTAGCCCTCCTTAATCTAACAATAGAACAATTCTCAACAAAAATCAGACCAATAATCATTCACGTCTTATACGCTGCGAGACTGACACTTACCAGCAAATGGAAGAAGGAACTGGCCCCTAATGCGTCAGAAGTCATCATCAAAACAAACCTACAATACTTACATGAACTTGCCTTTGCAAGAACAAACAACACGGTAGACCAATTCCTAATTGCCTGGCAAAACTGGTCCGAGCTTTTGCAACCACTGTCCTGTCCATAATAAGAAGAAAATACCCCCCCCAGAGACCCTAGAATTAGCTGACCCATTTATACCTATATATTGGCATGAACCGAATACGCTAGTAGCCTTGGCTACATAACCCTATTTCTTCATCCTGGTTAACTAGTTAGTTATCTTATTGTACTACAAGCACACTACAATGCACAATAATGCCCACTGTCCAACCACTTTTCTTGAAATACCACGCTAAAGCAATACACCTACTACCGAGCTCTCTACTTATTGGCCTGTCCACAGATAGTTCCCATTGGGGTGGCAGGCTCTTCCCAGTGAGAGTGGGAAGCTACGTTTAGGAAGGTTTTAGGATGCTAAATATGACTGGAATCACTGAACTTACTGCATAACTATGTTGGTTGGTATGGATGTAATACATTGATCTGCATAATTGCTTGTACTACTTTTTCAATATCCAATAAAAATTATTGTTAAAAAAAAAAAAAAAAAAAAAAAAAAAAAAGAAGCTACCTGTTAAACAGTAAAGTATGAAGAGCTGAGGGTGTGCGGTGCTGCTGAGCTCTGTAGTCCCCTGATGTCAGCAGACTAATTGCAGATCAATTACTGTGTGTGTATCCCTGAGAACTCCCTGTGACTTACATGCCAGCTCAGAGTTCTGCTGAGCTTTGGGAGGGACCTGTCCAGCCTTATCTGTTATCTATGGATGCAGAATAATCATTGCCTGTGTATTGCTGGAAGCTCCCTGTCATTTATGCTCAGAGATCTTACCTTGCAGTACTGTTGCTAGGCAGGTTACACTTCTATTTCTTATCTAATATATCTATTCTAGCAATTAGCTACAGAAGCACAGCTAGAGAGAAATTCCAAAGATTTTTTTTCTTTGGAGTTTCTCTCTAGCTGTGCTGCTGTTGGTTAATAATTATAGTTAATTTTTATTTTTATCTCTTACTTTTTTGGTGGGGCGTTGCCCCAGGAGCCCTTATGGACGAGCCTCCACTGATTAATACATTTCACCAATGAGGCAGGCCTAATAACATGTATTAAAGAACAGACCATTTGAAAAAATGTAATATTTTAAAATACTTAACCTATTAATTTTCCAATCTTGGTGCCAACCCAGGTAGGGGGTGGCCTTTCCCTCTACCAATGGACAGTACAGGACCTAGCTATAAAGCATTTGATTCCACACAGCAGCCCGTTCACTGTAAAACACTAAGAATGGACTGGGTGGGTGCACATCAGGAAAGGAAAATATGAGGTATGTATGATAGAACTTTCAACTTTCCTGGCAACAACACAGCAGTTTACATATGGTAAACCAATAACTAGCTATCAGGCATGGTATTCTGAGAACAAATTTTTCATAATTAAAGCAACAAATGTAAGCTTTCTGGACAAAGTCTGCCATGGAAAGAAAAGCTGGATCAATCTGTTAATGTTGACAGTAGGTCTCATAAGAACTGGTGGCTACCTGCAAATGGTCTCCATTGATGTTCCCAAAGATGCTGTTCTTGTTGACACTGTAAATTCTTATTTTGGTTTGAGCCCAGCCAATATAGCCATAGGTTCTTCATATGAGCATGAATAGCCAGGAAGTGAGGCTGTGCTGATGCCTATTTCACTCTTAGCTTCAGAAGGGACTACAACCAATCTTTCTGACTTTATGAAGGACTCTGTTGCATGTATTTACACCCTGGTTACATTTAGGTCACCCCTTTGTTATGGATCTGACTGAGCTTTGAAGGAGAGAATGGTCCACTCCTGATTTAGGTGAAAAGAGAAGGCTGTATTAGGCACACACACATAAAAGATCATAAGATTTCCCTATTTGGATTGAAAGTTATGTAAGGAGATGAACACCCAAGAGCATAAGTTGCCATTAACCATCTGGCTGAAGTGATGGTCATCAGTAGGGCCATTTGAAGTTCCAAACTGCTGCTTTCTCAACTGGAAATAAGGGCCAGCTGGCATGTATGTTGAAAACTGTTAACAAGTTCAACTGAAGAAAATAGTTTTATGGAGAGGCTGGGTCTTCAACACCACCATAAGAAATTGAACCACGGGGGGATCCAGCACTCCATCTTGACCAGTAAGTGTAAAAAGAGCTAAAACCTGTTTATAATAGTTTTAAGGCTCAGGTCAAGACTCAGATGAAGCATCTCTGCATGTTACAGGAGATGTGGGCCCATTTGTAGAGGTAGGTATTTGCAGAGCTGCACTAGAGACATGGCCAGGATGGAATTACCACCCGAACTATTACTGCTGTGTTTAGAAGCCAAACAAGGAATTGGGGGATCAATGGACAACAACTACCTAATAAAAAACACCTAACCATATAGTTCAGGCCCAATTTCCCTTTTAAGTAGAGTGTGTTTATATGTTAATACATGTGTATTGGGGACACTAACAAATCCCAGTAAGGGCATATTGTATTCCCCTTGGGGTATACAGTATCAGATCTGGAAATGTATACCATGGCAGCAAAGACCATATAAAGTGATTAGTGCCATAAATGTATACATAATACAGTCAATTCTTATAAAAATATAAACAATGTAATCAATGTATTTAAACCAATATATAAACAATATAATCAATGTACCTCTTGAATCAGTGTGCTAATATAATGATGACTTTGAATGAATGCTTAGAACAACCCCACATACATATCACAGACCAAAAATCTTTTCATATTCATGTGTAAAGCGCAATGATGCTCTCCAAAATAAAGTGCTACCTTTTCTCCCTATACAATAAGCAAACATTTTAGATCAATTAGAAAACGTAGACTATAAAGTGCATAGATTCAAGAAAAAACATAAAGTCCTAGATGACCCGCAGTGCAAATGCAAGAGGAGAATACTTAGCTACAGAGTATAGGAGGAATTGCTGAAACCACGTGCTCATGAGGTGTACAGTTTATGGTTATTCAGCAGATCAGTCTCCTGCTATATGGTTATCAAGTCTTGGTGAACTCCATGTTGCTTTCTCAGCTTCCCTCAATCGTGGCCTGCCTCACACTCCAATGGTACAGTCAGTCTCCAATAAAGTTTTATGTTAAAATGTGACATGCTCTTTTGGCATATACCTTATGGGAGTGTTGTTTTCAATATCTTTGTTGCCTGCACCTGTGCAGTAAATGTACCTCTTGGGACACAGAATCAGGAAGTATTTGAGGTGGGTTGGATCCAATAAAAATGTGTAGGAAGTAAGAGAAGATAGGAAAGCTTCATCACAAATGTGTATTAGAGGTTTGCCCCCTGAGAATGGCCAGAATTTGACCATAGCAGAGGAGAATAAGAACTGTTGCATGTAAGTGCAGGCATATCTAGGGGCCTGCACGTTTTAACCTTCTAGCAGCCCTCTTTGTTAAAGTGAAGCATAAACACTTTTTCAAAAAGATACCAGCTTGACACATCAGATATACTGGCTGAAATCCAAATAGCAGGAAGGCAATAATGTGTCTTCCAAGAAGGTTCTCCATGAATAAGTTCTCTAAAAACAACCGGCCTTGATGAGCATTGGGCTCTTCCACATCACCAGTGCCAGGACGAGCTGTATGAATTTAGGAGGCAGTGGTTTATGTATAACTCATTTATTTCTAGTAAAGACAGATAATTTGCTAAATTTCCTACCATGTGAAATTGTATATAGAGCCCTTTAGGCAGTATAATGTAATATTAGAAAAAAAAACACAAACGCACACATTAAAATAAACAAAAACGTGAATAATGTTTCCCTGCTTCACAAAAAAGCTTAAAAAAAAACTATAATGCTCTTCTGTCTCAAATCCTCTAACCAAAAATGGTCTAGAGAGGAAAGCTTTCCTACATTATTTTTTTGTAGTGGAGCATGGGATTCTGGGAGATTCGCGTGCCCATGTTCCCAAGGTCTTACTATTGATTTATAGGACACAATGCAGCACAAAACTTCTGTAAATGTTTGATTTTTCTTTCCTAGATCAGACTGTTCCTTTTCCTCCTCTCTTCTTTCTCTATCTTTCCTCCATGGCTAATTGGATGGGTCAGGTTTGGGACTAAATGATTTATTGCTTACAGTGTGAACTCATGACAACAAATACAAGCAAACAGCAAGAAAGGGAAATTGTCAAGCTAACGTTTTGATTAAAACTTTGCTAGAACAGAAATCTTGAACAGGATAGAGTATTACTTCATGATAAATATCTCAAGTAGAGAATTGGCCTCAAATGCATGTATTTATGAATTTCCCATAATGTTCAGGGGGTATCTGCTGCATTCAAAATATCTGGGAAACAATTTGAACAAATAACTGATAACATATTTAGAAGAGTTTTGTGGAGAAAAAAAAATATTTTTATTTATCTGTAGGAATTAACTCTTGCCTTGATGCCTACAAAGGGCAGCCTGTTTATATACAGAATTTTCAAGAATTGAAGAAATTAAGTAATAATACCACACTTTTCCTATTACCCCAGAAAATGGGCAATTTTGATTGGACAGATTCAGTTCCCATTGATTTCAGCGGAGTTAATTTTCGGCATCTGAATTTCTTTGAAGTTTGACAAACCCTGCTCAAACTGAATCAAGGGCAGTTCAGCTCATCCCTAGTTGGATACATAAATTTGTTTTGTTATCAGTTTTAACCACTTCAGCCCCGGAAGGATTTCCCAGGTTAGGACCAGAGCACTTTTTGCGATTTGGCACTGCGTCACTTTAACTGACAATTGCGCGGTCATGCGACATTGTACCCAAATAAAATTTGCGTCCTTTTTTTCCCACAAATAAAGCTTTCTTTTGGTGGTATTTGATCACCTCTGCATCATTTCTAATCGCCGCTATAAACAAAAAAGAGCGACAATTTCACAAAAAAAAAAGTTTTTCTTACTTTTTGCTAAAATACAAATCCAAAAAAAATAAAAAAACATTTTTTTTCATCGGTTTTGGCCGATTTATATTCTACTTCTCATATTTTTGGTAAAAAAAATCGCAATCAGCGTTCATTGATTGGTTTGCGCAAAAATGTACGCATTTACGGATGATGAGAATTTACATCGGCGGTTCCCCATTCTTTTGCTGTGGCCTCTCATCGCGGCTCGCCGGCGGACATCGGGTCCGCCCGAGCTGCGGGCACACTCCTCCGGAGTGTGGTGGGCGATTTATTTACGGCGATTCGCGGGACACGTCCACACTGCCGCAGTAAATATACTGCGTGTGGTGTGGAAGTGGTTAAAGTGTATCTATAGTCAAAATGTAAAATAATATATTATTTTCTGTATTGTATTTGAATTATTTTTAGGCTACTCCTATTAATCTGAATGAGTCTGAAATTTGTAAACTTACTTTGTGAAGATCCCCAAACATTTACTTACTTGAATTCTGTGACACATATTCGTTATGCCCTGTGAGTAGGTACTGCTGTGTCTCAGAATTCACAGAAGTTGCCTTATGAGCTACAGAGGTGCTGAGAGGAGGGTTTTCAGGTGGTGGAGTTAATATAGAAATTACTGCTTGCAGGCAGAAAGGTACCATGGGATATGTAGTCCTAAGAGTTGGGAAGTAAATAGTAGAGGAGAAGCTTCAAAGTATTCAGGGAATGCAGGAATTTGTGGAAAGAGATGGCCAGAATACAGACAGAACTCACAACATGAAAGGAAAATTTTCAAGTAGGCCTATATTGGATTGTATAAAAAATAATTATTGTTTGTATTGTTATTACAATGCTGATGTTATAAAGAGAAAGTGGATGTGGTGACTATAGAATTTCTTTAAAGTATACAGTATCTATTCAAAAGCTGTACCTTTTTTAGTTTTGAATTAAAATTTTTATTGTTGGCTGTGTCCCCACTAGGGAGAGGTGTCACCAGAACAGCAATAGAGACAAAATCTTTTAATGGGGTCACTTGTACCACTTACAACTGTCTATCCGACAGTTTATTTTTACTTTGTGAAGGTTTCCTCTTTCTTCCTGATGACAATTAGTGAACGAAGATCTCCCCAGTGGGACACAAATGGCATAAGAAACTGACAGGGTTTTTTGCCACTTCCAGCTCTATTCAAAAGTAAAAACAAAAACAACTTTGTCCCTAGATATATTTTAAGTCCGTATGACAGCAACATTTAAAAGAGAAGTATAGGGTTCTTTGAAAAATTATACTCACCTAGGTGGATACAGCCTTGACATGATGCTGCATCTGTCCTTTGCCGTTTCTAAGATCGCAAGCTGAGTAATCAAAGACCACTGATTGCCCAGTTCTCAGTCTTCAGTGAGCAGAGAGTCGGTGACTGCACCATGATGTGGAGGGGGCGGGAGCAGCTGGCTCAGACTCTCAGTGGCCTGCTGAGCCAGCTGTCAGTCCAGGCATCTGGGTGGATCCCGATTGTAAAGTCGGGACCTTTCCAAAGCCTGGATTGGCTTAGTGACGTCACCTGACAGTGGGCTTTAGACTGCTGTCAGCTGAAAATGGGTCACAGGAGTTGCGTAACAAACTGTATTTATGTGTACATAGGAGAAGTGTGACCAAAAAAGCTTTGGCCATACTTATCCTTTAAACTAAGAGATGGGAGACCAGTAGTAGTAGCCAATAAGCTCCTACACATGTGCTGGCCGAAACATGCTTACAGAAGGTAAGAGTAGAATGGTGACTCATCACTAAGGATGGTCCCAATGTTTGCTTGTTCACAGAACAATGAACATTATGGGGCATTTATGGCAATTCGGCGAGATCGCAGTGCTTTGACGGCTGCTGATTGGCCAAAGCATGCACCTGACCTGCATGAGTTAGCCAATCACAGCGTGATCTGCTTTGAGAGCCATGATTAACCAAAGAAAGGGTGCCTTTGGCCAATCATTGCTCAGGGGTCTAAGTCCACGCCCTAGACTATATAAAGCGGCTTACACGGTGGCTGTATGTGGTGTGATAACGTGGAGAACTTGAGCTAGATTAGGCAGGTTAGTTAGTGGCGTGCATGCAGTGTAATATGTATACAGTATCTCACAAAAGTGAGTACACCCCTCACATTTTTGTAAATATTTTATTCTATCTTTTCATGTAACAATACTGCAGAAATGACACTTTGCTACAATGTAAAGTAGTGAGCGTAGTGAGTGTACAGCTTGTATAACAGTGTAAATTTGCTGTCCCCTTAAAAATACCTCAACACACAGCCATTAATGTCTGCTGGCAACTAAAGTGAATACACCCCTAAGTGAAAATGTCCAAATTGGGACCAATTAGCCATTTTCCCTCCCCAGTGTCATGTGACTCTTTGGTGTTAACACTCTCACTCTCTCATACTAGTCACTGGAAGTTCAACATGGCACCTCATGGCAAAGAATTCTCTGAGGATCTGAAAAAAAGAATTGTTGCTCTACATAATGATGGCCTAGGCTCTAATAAGATTGCCAAGATCCTGAAACTGAGCTGCAGCACAGTGGCCAAGACCATACAGTGGTTTAACAAGACAGGCTCCACTCAGAACAGGCCTCGCCATGGTTGACCAAAGAAGTTGAGTGCACGTGCCCAGCGTCATATCCAGAGGTTGTCTTTGGGAAACAGACTTATGAGTGCTGCCAGCATTTCTGTAGAGCTTGAAGGGGTAGGGGTCAGCCTGTCAGTGCTCAAACTATACGCTGCACACTACATCAAATTTATCTGCATGGCTGTTGTCCCAGAAGGAAGCCTCTTCTAAAGATGATGCCCGCAAACAGTCCTTTTTTTCCCACAAATAGAGCTTTCTTTTGGTGGTATTTGATCACCTCATTTCTGATCGCTGCTATAAACAAAAGAATAGCAACAATTTTGCAAAAAAACCCAAATTTCTTACTTTTTGCTAAAATACAAATCCAAAAAAAAAATATAACATTTTTTTCCCATCGGTTTTGGCCGATTTATATTCTTCCTCATATTTTTGGTAAAAAAAAATTGCAATCGGCGTTTATTGATTGGTTTGCGCAAAGGTTGCCGCGTTTACGGATGATGAGAATTAATTTCTGGGCTTTTTATTTTTTTTTTATTTTTTACTAGTAATGTCGGCGACCTGCGATTTTTAGTGGTATTGCGATATTGCAGCGGACATGTTTTTGACTCTTTTTTGGGACCATTGGCATTTATACAGCGATCAGTGCTATAAAAATGCACTGATTACTGTGTAAATGCCATTGGCACTGAAGGGGTTAACCTGGAGGGGGCGCTCTAAGGGTTAATGGTGTTCCCTGGGCGTGTTCTAACTGTGTGTGGGCTGGGCTGACTGGGGGAATGGAGTGATCACGGCTTCCATATACAGGAAGCCTGTGATCACAGCCCTTCCCCCTCTAACAGAATGGAGATCGGTGTTTACTTACAAGGACCTCCGTTCTTTCACTGCGGGGGGGCCATCGCGGGTAGCCGGCGGCGATCGAGTCCGCCCTACCCACTCCCTGCCCCCCCCAACACAGTGAGCGCGCCTCTGGTGGTGCACACATGCTCACAATGAGGGATATCGCAGCCGCCGTCATATGACGGCGGTTTGTGATATCGAGCCACTCTATCGCTGTCAGACGCCGGTCGGCGGTTGGCAAGTGGTTAAATAATGTGCCTGGTGGGTCCCCTTAGTCAGCCTGTAAAAGGGCGCACCTCTGTGATGTTTAGAACAGTGTCAGAGCAAAATGACATTTGTGAAGGAAAAATTGTCATTTCAAATCGTGGCTGTAATGTATTGCCGGCTATATAGATAAAAATCACTGAAAGAATTTGCGTAGGTTCCCACCCCCCAGTCCATACCAGGCCCTTCGGTTCTGGTGTGGATTTTAGGAGGAACTCCACACCGAAATTAAAAAGAAATTTGATGTGGGGTCCCCTCTATAAACTAAACCAGACCCTTATCCGAGCATGCAACCTGGCTCCTGAACTGTACTGGGCTACATGCCCTCAGCATGGGGAGTATGGGTGCTTTGGGGCAGGGAGGGCTCTGTGCTCCCCACCCCAAAGCACCTTTACCCATGTTGATGGGGACAAGAGTCTCTTCCCCACAACCCTGGACTGTGGTTGTGGAGGTCTGTGGGTGGGGGGGTCTTATCAAAATCTGGAAGTCCCCTTTAATAAGGGGGCCCCCAGAACCCACCCTCCCTATGTGAATTAGTATCGGGTATCACCAAAAAGTGTCAAAAAAGAAAAAAACACAGGCGACAATAAGGGACGAGTCCTTTATTAAAAAGGAATAAAAAAAAGTGTCCCCCGTTTTAATCCATCGTCAATCACGGCGCGAGACGGATACGAAAAAACAAAAGCCGCAACAGCTCCTCCTCAATGGGAGGGCTCTCGTCAACTGAGCTTGGTTTGTTTTGACACTTTATAGCGAAGATCAGGGCCATCTGGTGACATAATTGAATGACCCGCCCCTCTAATGTCACATGACGGAAGGGGTCAGAAGGGGGCGGGGTCATCCGTATGTCATTGGGTGGCCCCGCCCATCACTATAAATAAACTGTCAAAACAAGATGAGCGCAGACGGCGGCAGCCCTTCCATGGAGGAAGAACTGTGCATGCTGTCTGCACACTATGCATTATGGGGCCCCATAATGTTCTACATTTGGGGATTGGGCGAACAACGGAAGTTTGGCCCGAACTTATGCTCAGGCTGAACCGTTCGCCCATCCCTAGTAGTAAGTGTACATTTAACCAATGATAGATATCTGAGGTTATCAAGTGAACGTATAACATGAAGTTTTTACCAGCAGCAGTGTAAGGTTTGTGATTAGGGGATTACTATTTGGGAAGGGAGAGGGATAGGGAAGGGGAAGGAAGGGTGGGTAGGAAGGTTAAGGAAGGGTAGAGGTAGAAGCATGCTTGAAGAGGTCATTAGTAATTTACACCTTGATAAATTCCTTATACCAGGTCCACCAAGAATTCCACAGTCGTCTCAGCTTGGTGTTAGATTGGACATTGTCTGACAGAATTATCTCATAGGTTTGATGTGTTTGGAACATTTCAATGACTTCTAAAATCGCAGAAGGTTCTGTGTTTTTCCAGAATTTAGTTATATTGCATCTAGTTGCAAGCAATATATGTGTGACAACTTTTCTGTGAACTTTAGGTATATATTCTATATTTAAGTTTAATAAGGCAAGGTCGGGAGTCATAACTAGGGTTATTCCCGTGACCTGTGAGATAAGTTTAAAGATTTGGTGCCAGTATGCATGTAGCTTTGGGCATTTCCAAATGATATGGATCAGAGAGCCTTGCAATCCGCAATTTTTCCTGCAGTTAGGAGGCGTGCCATTGGCAAATTTGGCTTTTTTATCTGGTGTTAAGTATCTCCTTTGGATAATATTCTGTTATGTGTTCCCATAGTGATGTGCATTTTGTTACCGCGTATATGGAATTAATGGCTTTTTGCCCTTTCTTATCAGAATATGTGCTGCCTCGGTCTTGTTCCCATCAGACAAATGCACGAGAGTGGCAGAAATATGTCTTCTCTTGTAGCAGGTTGTAAAAAATGGAGATTCCATTGCGTCCTGAGGTGTGAGGTGAGAAGTATGTGATGGCCTGTGTTGGGATGGGAGTCAGAAGTTGAGGGTTGTTTTTAATACCATGAGCGATTGTAGGTATTGGTAGTATGTTTCTGTAACCAGATTTAATTCTGTTTTGAGGGTTTAAAAAGTTTTTATCTGGCCCTTATTTGTTAAGTCCTTTACAGTTAAAAAGTCATGTTTAGCCCATTTATGTAGCAAGAGTTCTGGGATAATCAATTTGAGGGCAGTCATGGGTAGGTTGATGGTTGTCAGTGGAGTGACCCTCCACGAGGTGGACATAAACTTTTGCCATGCTTTAGCTGTTGCTTTTATTGTTAACAATAGGGAGCTAGGAAGTTTTCTTCAGTGTACAAATCCATTTTTTTTTGTTTTTGCCTGGTATGTATAAGCTTTCTATTTCTCCCCATCTAGTTGTAGCAGAAGTAAAAAAAACTTTCCTTTACTTGGGCTAATAAGCTAGCAGTGTATTAGTCCGCTAATTCTATGAGACCTAAACCTCCTACTGATCTATGCGTGATTAATCTGCTTTTTGCTACTCTAGGCTTTTTCCCCACCCAAATAAATCTTTGTCGGAATGATTGGAGGGAATTGAGAAAATTCTTAGGAATTGGAATAGCTAATGTTCGGAAGAGGTATAGCAGTTGTGAGAGAACATGCATCTTGAATGCTGCCATGCGGCTAGCCCAATAAAATTCATATTTTTTGGGTTGGAGGAGAGTCTTTTTGTTTATATGGGATAAAATTTTCTTTGTATATGTTTTTCAAGTGTCTTGTTAGTGTGATGCCTAGCTAGTCTATGCCTGATTCTACCCATTGAAATGGGAAATTTGTTGATAGAAGGCTGGATGTGCCATCCATTCCTAAATAGAATATGTGATTTAGTTGTATTGGCTTTGTAATAGGATATTGCACCAAATTCCAATAGTAAGGAGTAAACCACTGATAGAGACGAGTGTGGGATGGTCAACATCAAAATAATATCGTCTGCAAAAGGGCTAATTCTGTGGCTATAATTTTCTACTTGGATCCCTGATATCAGTTTAGAGGTCCTAATAGTTTCTGCCAATAGTTCGATAGACATATTAATTATGAAGGGGGACAAAGGACATCCTTGGCACATGCCATATGATATCTGGAATGGTGAGGACAATATTTCACATACAAATAGTCTGGCAGATGGGGCAGAATATAATGCCATTATGGCCGAGAGTATGAAGTTTTTTAATCCAAATTAGATTAGGACTTCCTTCATATATCTCCAGTGCACTCTGTTGAATGCCTTCTCTGTGTCCAAAGACAGTAGTAGAGAAGGCATTCCTTTGGCGCTAGCTGAGTGTATGAGATCTAAGAGCCTTCTTGTGGCATCTGATGTTTGTCTTCCCTGTACAAACCCAGTTTGGTCAGCAATGATAAGTTGGTGAAGAAATTTGGAAATTCTAGTGGCAAGCAGTTTAGCATAAAGTTTTACATCAACATTAAATAGGGATATAGGCCTAAAATTTTGGGTGGTATCTGGAGTTTTACCTGGTTTAGGGAGAGCAACAATTACATCTGACAACATTTCAGGTGGAAACTTGGAGGAGGAGGAGGCAGCGTCATTGAGGGGAGCATTGGAGATGTGGATTGAGTATGGATTCAAACTCTTTGTAATATTCTCCTGGTAGGCCATCTGGGCCAAGAGATTTTCCTGTTGGAAGGGAGCTGATTGTTTGTGTAATTTCCAATTCTGAGAATGGGGTTATTTAATTCTGTTAATTGGTCATCGCTAAGAGTGGGGAGATGACTCTTAGATAATAATTCCTCAATTAATTCTGGTGTTAGTTGCAGAGTATTTTTGTCGTTTTGAAGATTATAGAGGGAGTCATAGTATGAGCTGAAAGCGTTTGCTATGTCTTGTGGGTTAATTAATTTTTCTTTTGTGAAGTGATGAAAGATGTGTGGGATTGATGCTTTGACCCTCTGACCTTGTATGCATTGGGCCATGACCTTTCCTGCTTTATTAGAGGTGGCATATGACCTGGATTTAAGTTTGCGATGTGATTTTTCATAGAAGTGTAAAATAAGAGCCCTCAATTCCTGGCAAAGTGCCAACAGCTTATTTTTCAGATCATGGGATGGGTGGAGTTTGTTTTGGGAGTCTATATTAGCAATTTCAGTGGTTAACTCGTCTAGACACTGCATCCTCCTCTTTTTTGCCATCAAGTTCATTTTAATTAGAATCCCTCTACTAAAGGCTTTGTGAGCCATCCAAAGAGTAGAGGAGTGGGGAACGGATCCTAGATTGTCCCTAAAAAAGGTCTGCATATGGAGGAGTTTGCGTGACATAAGTATTTGCTCTCCAGGGTTTGCTTTTGTTGGTTTTTTCATTTGATGAAATGGTGATGCTCACTGGAGCGTGGTCCAACCATGAGGGGCGAAGAAAAAAGTGTAATCTTTTTCAGTCATATGGGGGCATCTCCACACATCATAAAGATCATATGAGCGAAGAAAGTTCAGCATGTGGGAGGCACGTCGTTGTGAGGGGTTAGAGGAGTCTACTGCTTGATCCAGTACCAGGTTGAAATCTCCACAGATAATCAATAAGCCTTGCTGGCATTTGTTAATTTTCTTTATCACTTTGTTGAGGAATCTTAATTGATTGGAATTCAGGGTGTATATTCACACCAAGGTATACAGACATTTTTTGATAGTACATATCAAACGTAAATATCTGCCATTTGGGTCAGACTTGTTGAAAGCCACTAATATGCCACCTTTCTTTTTCGCTGGGTTGGAAGCTAAAAAAAATCTGTGGGAAGTCTTTGTGGTAGCAAGAAGGGGTAGTGGATTTTAAAAAGTGAGTTTCTTGGGCACATATGACATCGCAATGCGACTGTTGTGCCAACTTCCAGAGTGAGGCCCTTTTCGCAGGGTGATTGAGCCCTTTCCCATTAAGCGAATCGATTTTAAGCGCTATGTGGGTTGTGCTGAATGGTGTTAGGTAATATACTCACAGTTCAGTTGAGGATTGAAGAAGCTTTTTCTTTTATGTAGATCTGCAGGGGATGGTGGAGTGCTCTGGTCAGAAGATCATCAAGGTGGTCTCTCAGGAGAAAACTTGAGGGTGCATGCATGAGAAATGAAACAGGAAGGTTAGTAACAAGAAACAAAAAGCAAAATCAACATAATTACACAGCCTTGTAGAATCTTTATGGGCTTTTCTAAACCAATTGGGGGAAACAGTTCAGTTGAGAGTAGCACACCGACTAATGTGTCACTTAGAGAGACAATACCTTGTTAATGGTACAGCTCCTTTTGTAGCTACTTGTCAATATTTCCTATAACAGGTCCCTGAGTGAGATTTGAACCAGGGTGATGGGATTTTATCCGGCATGTTACGCGATCCAGATGGGGGACCTGTGCTGGTATAGTTCCCCATTCCTCAAGGGGTGGGATTCCTTGATCCAGAGAGGATATGGTGTATGTTGTGCCATTGCGATCTACACTTATTTTAGTGTTTCCACTTGTATGGAATGCTGTTGTTTCGAAGTGATTTTGTGACTGTGTTCAGCTATCTGCCGAGGTCCAGAGTATATTTAGAGAGGTCTGCATACATTTGAATGTTTGCGTAGGGGTCTGAGAGTTTTCCCAGTTGTCTAGCTTTTCTCAATATTAGCTCTTTTGAGGAATAGACAGTGGTGTAGTGGATAGCACTTTTGCCTAGCAGCAAAAGGGTTGCTGGTTCAAATCCCAACCAAGACACTACCTGCTTGGAGTTTGCATGTTCTCCCTGTGCCTGTGTGGGTTTCCTCCGGGTACTCCGGTTTCGTCCAACACTCCAAAGGCATCCTGGTAGGTTAATTGGCTCCTGTCTAAATTGGCCCTAATTAGTGTTGAGCGAACCCGGACTGTAACGTTCGGGTCCGTACCGAACTTTCGGGTGTCCGTGGCACGGACCCGGACCCGGACATTTCAAAAATCGTTCGGGTTCGGTCCGGGGTTCTGCTATTTTACTCCACGTGTTGAGAAGCTGCAGGGCAGCCAATCAACAAGTGTTTCACTGGTTTGCCCTTAGAAGCCATCACAGCCATGCCTACTAATGGCATGGCTGTGATTGGCCGGTGCATCATGTGACCCAGCCTCTTTATAAGCTGGAGTCACAGTGCTGCAGTCACATGCTCCTTGGGTTAGTGTAGGGAAAGGTAGCTGACTGCGTGAGGGACAGATTTGAGACATTTTAAGACCTGATCCTGCATCCTGAGATAGATTACTTTACTACTGCTGTCTGTGCTGTTGCTCTGAGGACAGATAG
>BLSH010357473.1:100430-117333 GCA_018402905.1 Glandirana rugosa | reverse complement strand
TCTCGATTATAACTCTTTTCGATCTGTTGACCCTTTTGAGAGTCTGGGGATGCGTTTGTAAGTTTACATACGTCTGGAGAGATTTATATGAGACCTGGAGCCGTCTATCGACTTGTGTCAGTGTTTTAGTGAAGCTTTGTTGTCGTAAGGTATGTTCACCTTTGTGATTTTATTCACATCTAGCGTTACCGTGTTGTATGTGGTATAGGAGAGACCTAGTTCCTTAGGGTGGGGAACTCCTTACCCCTTGATATGGTCGTGTCCAGGCGAGGTCCAGAGTATATTTAGAGAGGTCTGCATACATTTGAATGTTTGCGTAGGGGTCTGAGAGTTTTCCCAGTTGTCTAGCTTTTCTCAATATTAGCTCTTTTGAGGAATAGACAGTGGTGTAGTGGATAGCACTTTTGCCTAGCAGCAAAAGGGTTGCTGGTTCAAATCCCAACCAAGACACTACCTGCTTGGAGTTTGCATGTTCTCCCTGTGCCTGTGTGGGTTTTCTCCGGGTACTCCGGTTTCCTCCCACACTCCAAAGGCATGCTGGTAGGTTAATTGGCTCCTGTCTAAATTGGCCCTAATATATATATATATATATATATATATATATATATATATGTATGAATGTGAGTTAGGGACCTTAGATTGTAAGCTCCTTGAGGGTAGGGACTGATGTGAATGTACAATGTATATGTAAAGTGCTGTGTAAATTGACGGCGCTATATAAGTACCTGAAATAAATAAATAAAATAAGAATAAATCTGGTGCAAGTGTATGGAATAGCTCCGTAGCCAATTGCTTGATATTTTGTGTGGGTATGCTTTCAGGGACCCCTCTCAGCTTCACATTGTTCCTTCTTGGACGATCTTCGAGATCTGCAATTTTTGCTTGCATCCAGTGTCTTTCATCTTCTCCCTTGTCATTGGCATCAATAATGTTGTTTACCGTTTTAGTAATATCAGTTATAGCATGCTCTACATGGTTTACTCTGTCCCCCATAATGGATAGTTCTTGGTAAACGTATTCGTCATGTTGTGATAGGTCAGTGGGGATCCTGATAGGGTCACTATCCTGCGCTTATGGATATAGATCTAGTGACTGATCTATAAAAAAGGGGGTTAAATGTTGAGGTGTTTCAATGTGGTATAGAGTATACTGTGAATAATAATTAATAATGGTGGGAAGTGCTGCTCTATAAAGGTGTGAGTGCCTTATAGATCAATAACGTGTGTAAGAGCGCTCTCCCCAGCCCACCTCATAATCTTAATAGCTAATGTGCATGTCCTAGCGATTGCATAATATGGTCCACATTTTAAACATATATAAACACAAATATTCTAAAATAAATTAGTGCCAAAATGGTGATGATTCTGAATGTCAACAAAGCATTAAAAAGTCCCAGATTCAGCAGTTCATAACAACCGATATTTGAACAACATTCACTTATATGGGATAATCACTTCCTCCAGTTGATGACCAGTATGTTGCAGCAATGGAAAGTTCATCACAATCTCAAGTTCATCGGATAATATTTCTATTATGCATGTGCCAAGTGATCATATTACAGCTGTGAAGTTTCGTGCTCTCTGTGCTCCCCTCCTATGTTCCCGCACTCACCAGAAAACATGGACTCCTATTATGGGAGTCATGTTCGCCTTAGTGTCTGCTGGGTTCCGTGGTTCCACGAATCTGGTCTTCTCCAGTGTGTCCCTTGTGCTGTTCACCGGCCTCCAGATGTCTCCTCAGGGTCAAGGTAATGCTGGCAGAGGAAATGTATATAGTGTAATACTGTTTATTTGAATGAATCAAATAAACAGTTTTATACTATATACATTTCCTCTGCCATTATGCATATGCGATTTAGGACCTAGCACGGATTACTTACTTTTCTGTTTACTATTTGATCATTTATCTGCTGCTGTCCATTCCATCATGGACATCTTTGATTATAGGAGCACTTTAGCTCGTGACTTTGGTGAAGTCTTTAGTTGCAGAGACTCAGCAAAGCCTCAATATGAGTGGGTTATTTATGCGATTGAAAAATCTATTAACCACAGAAATTCATTTGAATTGGGACATTGCCTTTTTAGAGCAGTGCCTCAAAGACAAAATAGTCCCCAGGAGTCTTAGATTTGAGTTCTCTCCTCGGGAAGATGAACAGGATCTGTTGAGTTGGTTTCAGTACTTTAATGATGTGGGGCTCAATCTCATCTGTTTTCTTATTGATAGAAAGAAAATGAAACTCACTAAGGTCAATACTGAAATTATGGACATTAAGGAAAAACTATCCGAGTTTAAGAACTTGGATGAATATAAAGTGAAGTCTTAAACATTGAAAACTATTTTAGCTAAAGAAGAGCAGGAACAAAAGAATAAAAAGAGGAAGAAGTACATTAGAGACTGTGGTGATTTCAAGACCAATAAAGTCTTTAAATGGCAGATTAAGAAAGCTGAGGTAACCACTGAGGAGAGTTTGGAAAACACTATGGGAGGTGGGGCCTCTAAACAAGAAAAAGAGGGGGTGAGGGCTACACAGGGTCATCTCAACACTAATACACCTAGGGGCGGGAGAACAAAAGGAGAGGCCCCCAGGGCACTCGACCTAATAGGACTTGCAAAGGGACGTATCTGGGATGCAGTTTATAGCACCTACCCTCCCCACAGCGGGGCGCTTTCCTGGTTCATAACCGTTATGATCCTCTGGACAGGTATGATGAGGAGGAGGAACAAGATCAACCTTATATTACCCAACATCCCTCTTACCTCACCCCCAGAAATCATTATGTCAGAGAGGTACATTAAATATGGTCCCCCCAGACCTCAGTTTTTTCCCAGAGGCCCCCAAAAAAACAAGCAAGGAAGAGAACCAAGAGAGGGGCCCAAGGGGGGAGGAGGCTCAGAAAGAAAAAGGAGGAGAGTTCAATTAATGGCGGTATTTTTAACCTTAGTAATAGCGAGCTCTCTGGACCTGAACGTTTCGTATTGAACCATGGCCTTAAGTTCACTCCTGACAGGCTTCTGCATAAGTTCACTGCCTTTATGGATGTTCAGAGGTATGTCAATAATGTGAACATAAAGCGATACCTCATGTCTAAGCCTCCTAGCATTAGAGAGGCCACTGAAGGTGGTGTTAGAAATACTGGGTTGGCCAATGTTTCATTGTTCAACCCACCTGGTAGCATTCCCCCCTCTATTTCCATTTTCCGTGATCTGGTAATTAAAGATCTGGACAAAATCAAAATCCATAGAAATATAAATAGTCAGAAGTTAAGAACTGGCCTGGACTCCCTCAAAAAGAGGGAAGATATTGTCGTACATCCTGCCGACAAAGGGGGTGGGATCGTGGTCTTAGATAAATCTATGTATGTGCAGGAGATGAATACGTTACTTTCTGATACTGTCACATATCTTCCACTTGCTCACGATCCCACCTCCAGATATAAGAAGGACCTTATCAAATTGATTAACAGAGGTTACTCTCAAGGGGTGAGCAATAAAAAGAAGAAGGCTTTTCTGGTCCCTTCGGTGCCATGGGTTACTGGCATTTATTATTTGCTGAAAATCCACAAGGATCAGGTTAACCCACCTTGTCGGCCAATAATAGTGGACTGGATTCAGTGACAGTTTCCTGCAACCCCTGGTATCTTAAACAGAATCTTTCATCAAAGATACAGCTCAGGTCATCAGTATTCTGGGGGAGATTGAGTGGAGGGAAAGCTACATCCTTGTCATGGCGGATTTGGCCTCCCTCTACACTATTATCTCACATCAGGATGGTTTTGATGCTGTTGAGATGTTTCTGAGGCAGGATGCCAGCTTGGTACCAACTCAGAGGAATTTTGTTTTGGACCTTCTCAAATTCGCCATGGTGCATAATTATTTTTGGTTCGACGGCACCTTTTATCTTCAAAATCGAGGTGTCGCGATGGGTGCCAAATTTGCGCCTAGTATGGCGAATTTGTTTATGGCCAAATGGGAGGAGGATGCCGTCTATGGTACCTGTAGACCAGAAGTGGTATTCTGGGGCAGATATATAGACGACATCCTCCTCCTTTGGGACGGAGACATGTGCTTCTTGGAAAACTTCATACGTGACTTGAATGACAACTCCTTGGACATAGTCCTTCAGCACGAGGCCAGTAGTACAAATACACACTTTCTTGACCTAAATATCGAAGTGAAAAATGGATCTCTTGTCACCACAACTTTCTTTAAAAGCACTGACCACAATGGGTACATTGGGCAAGGTAGCTGTCACCATCCTAGTTGGTTAAGAGCTGTCCCTAAGGGGCAGTTCATACGATTACGGAGGAACTGCACCCATAGAGATTTTTTAAGATAAGCCTCCTTCTTGAAAAAGAGATTGCTGGATAAAGGTTATGTGGAGAAGTATTTAGACAGAGTAGTTCAGGAGGTTGGGGCTATGGAAAGAGAACCATTGCTCTTCACTCGACCAAGACCTGTCGAGAAAAGGGACTTCAGGTTTTCTTTCTTGACAACTTATTACCAGCAGTATCATCAGATTAAGAAAATTATGAGTAGACATTGGGGGGGGTGTTGAAAAATGATAGGGTGCTGGGCCTACCTGATCGCCCTCAGATTATTTTCAGAGGAGTACACCACCTTAAATTACAGGTAGCTAAAAACATCTTAGACGCTCCTCATAGAGTCCCTTTCTTCCAGAAACGAAAAGGCTATTATCCATGCAGGAAATGCGGGATATGCTTGCTGAATAAATCCAAGGCCAGAAAGGTCTGTCAGTTCACATCTGGATTAACTCATGAGCAATTTTATATAAAAACCTTCATTACTTGTACATCTAAAAACGTTGTGTATATGCTGATTTTCCCTTGTGGCTTACAGTACATTGGCCTCAGGATCAGAGCTTGGAATGTGAGCCTAATGGAACATCTGGCCAACATCAGAAAGGGCTTCCCCAAGCATTCCGTGTCCAGGCATTACCTGGAACACCACAACAGAGACCCCAGAGGAACAGTCTTTTTGGCTATAGATCGGTTCACCCCCCATTGGAGGGGCAGCTTTGTGAGGCGAGAGATTTCTCGCTGTGAGACACGTTGGTTTTACGCTCTCAAGAGTTTTGGTCCTTTCGGCCTGAACGTAGAAATATGAGTGGGGGGAGTAATGCCATTCTCATTTGTGGGCCTTTTGGGTGGGTGGGTCGCGCTAGTATGGGCGGATCCCCACCCTGGGCTGACACAGGAGAGGCTCTGGGGAGACAGAGGTGGAGCTGGCTGTGGAGTCGTCTCCACTTCCTGTCTGTGGAGTGCATTGGTGGCGCCACCATGCGTTCCATACAAAGGTCCGGCCAGCTGGCTTTTTAAAGTGTGCTTTATTGATTGGGCAGAGGTGGAGCTGGCTGTAGAGATAGCTCCACTTCCTGTCTGTGGTGCACAGGGGCGGCTCCGCCATGCGTTCCACGAGCATTTCCTGTTGTCCAGCCTATTTATTGTATGGGTCCTGATGCCTGTTACATGCCTCTGAAGACAGCCGATTGGCTGAAATGCATCAGAAATCCGGACGCACCTACAGGAGTTTTTATCCTATTCCAGCAGTTTATGCTGCTTTTACCTTTGTGTGATGTAAGTAGATTTTTAATAAATCATTGTTTATGCCTAATGCACTTCACTATGGAGTGTTGCTCATTCCATTCCGGTGCGAGGCTTGGTAGTAAAGGACCAATCCCCATGACAGCTGAAGTCCCTGTTTTCTTTGGATGATGATATCTCTGCCTTTTGGAGTGAGCTAGCTGACCTCTGCTGTGAGGAAAAGTCCTACAGGTTGGGAGAAATCACAAGAACATCTTGCGGAAATCCACTTCGATTTACATGCGTTTTTTTTCAACTGACATTTGGTAAGGAGACTTGCTAGATACTCTATCCTGGTGTTGATGCCCTCCGGTGGATATTTGAGTTATTGCATCTATCAAAAAGTGCATTTAAACAGACATTCGGTTCATATTTGCAGAAAACTGGATTTTTATTTCTAAGGACTGTTAATTTGCTGTTAGCGCTGCATATGGGAATATATTTTGATATGCTGTCTGATAACTTTTGAATTACAAAAATTAACATTAATACATAATTATGTATTAATGTACATAATGTATCATAATGTCCACTGATAGATAAAAAAAAGGTCCTCAATATGTATTTCAATTGTGTATTTATCTATTTATTTTGCCTGAAGTTTTGCTATAAGATAGACTGTACAGTGTATAAAAAAACTAAAACATATTCTGGTATATTCTTTTTCCACATCTTGGTTACTATGCCATTGTATATTTAGCTGTTTAAAAAGAGCTCAGACCTAAAACTGACACCTAGAGGAGTAGAACAAAATCAAAAACCAATCCGTTCAGTCAAGCTTCTCTCAACTGTGGGAGGCAAGCTAACACCTAAAGTGTCCTTCACATAAACTTTAGTAATAAAAATAGTGCAGCACTCTATTTGTAAATCAGTCTCTCAGTGAAGAACAATTCAAATAAAAGATGATGTCAGAATCTTGTGCCCAGAAAATCCTGCTTCTCCATAAATGAAAAAGGACACACTCCGCCCAGTGTTACTTGGGTCTGCTCATCTCAATCCAAGACCTCTAAGATCAAACAGAGGTCACACAGGCTTTTCCCTTTAATGGGTGTAGATCAATAATCTGTTCTTCTTCTCCTACTACTCCAACTCTCCCTATCCACAAATCACAAATAGTGTTTACATTGAAAGAAAAGAAGGAAAACTAATAGTGCTCACTGCAGAGTAAGTGCTGCTCACAGGTGAGTGACCCAGATCCAGGAAACCTTCAGCATACTGCAGGTGAGGAGGTGCACACCTTGCCAGACCGCAATTAGAAAGGTTTGAATGGCTGCACACTCATATGACTGCAAAAATGGCTTTATTGAATCAAAACATAATCCATAAAAACATCCAACACAGACAGGCAGGGGACCTTTGGTTGACGCGTATCACATGGGACAAAGCACGATCTCTTGTGTGATACACTTCAACCAAACGTCACTTGCCTGTCTATGTTGGATGTTTTTATGGATTATATTTTGATTGAATAAAGCTGTTTTTGCAGCGATGTGAGTGTGCAGCCATTCAATCCTTTTTGATTGCGGTAATAGTGCTCATTGTCTATTCTTATTAGAGATAAAAGGTTGGTATATACTCCAGCTCACTACCAGCCCACATAACAGAAACATGATGACATCATCGGCAAAAAAGAGGTCTCCGCTCCTATATGTGTTATGTCCAGGCCAGACTTCATCAGTGTGCTGCACTATTTTAGTTACTAAAACCTAGAGGAGTAGAGTGACAGTTTACCCTTCTCTTATAGATAGCAATTCTTAGTGTAATGACACACACTGGGCAAACTATTTCTTGATGCCTCTCATCTCCCAACCTTGATGTACCTTGTGTGGCTATAATGTGTGATATTGCTAATGTGATTCTACAACTCAATTGTCCACTGAGGGGTGCACAAAACAGTTGGCAAGTCAAACTTTTTAGCACATTTTGAGGTTTTGCAATCATATACTCCATTCTATTATTATACCATGCTATTGTTAGTATTCAGAATATTACATTAGTTTAGTATGTGTAAGGTAATGTATGCTTAGTATGTTTAAATACCATGCTTTCAAAGGATTTTGGTGCATAAAGTAAATTTTGCCAAATGCAAAGTTCTTTTTCATTTCAAAATAATATACTGGAGATATTGTACCACTACTTACTGTAGTTCACATAGATATAAATCATATATGTTTTACTCCTCCATATTGATGTTACATAATATGCAGTGGAAAATCATCAATTTGGTTCCTTGTATACGATAACAGAAATATGGTGGTATGATGCCCTCACTATTAGTCTGTTTCCTGAGATAATTGCGTAGATTGGCAACTCACACTCAAATCATCATTATACTGTTAAAATGGTTATTGGAAAAATGGTGCATATTTTTAAAGCAGTGAATGTAACAATTACATAAAATTCGCTGCTGGGCTATCAATCACCGTCATTTAACCACTTCAGCCCCGGAAGGATTTCCCACTTTAGTACCAGAGCACTTTTTGTGATTCAACACTGCGTCGATTTAAGTGACAATTGCGCAGTCACGCAACGTTGTACCCAAACAAAATGTATGTCCTTTTTTTCCCACAAATAGAGCTTTCTTTTGGTGGTATTTGATCATCGCTGCGTCATTTCTGATCGCCGCTATAAACAAAAGAAGAGCGACAATTTTGCAAAAAAAAACAAAATTTCTTACTTTTTGCTATAATACATATCCAAAAACAAATACAAAAAAAAAATGTTTTTTATTGGTTTTTGGCCGATTTATATTCTTCCTAATATTTTTGGTAAAAAAAAATTGCAATCAGTGTTTATTCATTGTTTTGCACCAAAGTTGCCGCGTTTATGATTGATGACAATTCATTTATGGGGTTTTTTCATTTTTTAATTTTTTACTAGTAATGGCGGCGATCTGCGATTTTTATCGGGAATGCGATATTGCAGGGGATATGTCGCACCATTTTGACACTTTTTTGGGACCATTGGCATTTATACAGCGATCAATGCTATGAAAATGCATTGATTACTGTATAAATGTCCCATGGCAGCGAAAGGGTTGCGCTCTAAGAGGTAAACTGTGTTCCCTCAGTGTGTTCTAACTGTATGGGGTCTGGGCTGAGTGGGGGAGGGGAGTGATTGTGGCTCTCATATACAGGGAGCCTGTGATCACATCCCTTCCCCCTCTGTCAGAACGGAGATCTGTGTTTACATACACGGACCTCCGTTCTGTCACTGCGGTGCAGCAATAGCGGGTAGCCGGCGGAGATCGAGTCCGCCCTATCCACTCCCTGGCTCCTCCGGAACACAATGCGCGATCTCGCAGCCACCACTAGGTGGCAGCGGTTTGCGATAACGAACCAAGTTGCTGCCATCAAGCCACAGAGGGCAGTCGGCAACTGGTTAAAACATGCACCAGGAAGACATCTGCCATTAATGTTTAGTAATTGTCATGTTCACAGTTTTATAAATATACCCCTCCAAGATCCAATGATAACTTACTGTATACAATATGTACAGTTGTGCTCATAAGTTTACATACCCAGGGAGAATTTATGATTTCTTCTATCAGAGAATTTAAATGATAACGCAAAAACATTTCTTTCACTCATTGTTAGTGTTTGGCTGAAGCCATTTAACCACTTCAGCCCCGGAAGGTTTTGCAGCTTTAGGACCAGAGCACTTTTTGCGATTCGGCGCTGCGTCGCTTTAACGGACAATTGCGCGGTCATGCGACGTTGTACCCAAACGAAATTTGCGTCCTTTTTTTCCCACAAATAGAGCTTTCTTTTGGTGGTATTTGATCGCCTCTGCGTCATTTCTTATCGCCGCTATAAACAAAAGAAGAGCGACCATTTTGCAAAAAAACCCAAATTTCTTACTTTTTGCTAAAATTCAAATCCAAAAAAAAAATATAAAAAAAAATTTTTTTTCACCGTTTTTGGCCGATTTATATTCTTCCTCATATTTGCGATAAAAAAAATCGCAATCGGCGTTTATTGATTGGTTTGCGCAAAAGTGGCCGCGTTTACGGATGATGAGAATTCATTTCTGGGGTTTTTATTTTTTTAAAAATTTTTACTAGTAATGGCGGCGATCTGCGATTTTTAGCGGTACTGCGATATTGCAGCGGACATGTCGGACATTTTTGACACTTTTTTGGGACCAATGACATTTATTCAGCGATCAGAAATTTAAATGTCCACTGATTACTGTATAAATGTCATTGGCAGTGAAGGGGTTAACCTGGGGGGGAGAGCTAGGGGTTAACTGTGTTCCCTGGGTGTGTTCTTACTGTGGGGGGGTTGGGCTAACATGGGCATGAGAGATCTAACTGATCCCAGTGACAGGGATCAGTAGATCTCTCATACCCCACTGACAGGGCGGGGAACCGCCGTGTTTACATCGGCGGTTCCCCGTTCTTTGCCCTGTAGCTGCTCATCGCGGCTCGCCGGCGGACATTGGGTCCGCCCGAGCCGCGGGCACACTCCTCAGGAGTGCGGCGGGTGCGCGCACGCGCGCCCCCTGGTGGCCAAAATGCAAATCGCCGTATATTTATGGCGATTCGCGCAGGGCTCCCCCACTGCCGCCGTAAAAACACGGCGCGCGGTGGGGAACTGGTTATTATCAATCAACTGTGTTTACCCTTTTTAAAATATAATGACAACAGAAACTATCCAAATGACCCTGATAAAAAGTTTACACACCCCAGTTCTTAATACAGTGTATTGCCCCCTTTAACATCAATGACAGCTTGAAGTCTTTTGTGGTATTTGGGGATGAGGCTCTTTATCTTCTCAGATGGTAAATCTGCCCATTCCCCTTGGCAAAAAGCCTCCGGTTCCTGGAAATTCTTGGGCTATCCTGCATAAACTGCACGTTTGAGATGAGATGGCCACTCCAGAACCTTCACTTTATTCTGCTGTAGCCAATGACAGGTCAACTTGGCCTTGTGTTTTGGGTCATTGTCATGTTGGAATATCCAAGTGCATCCCATGCACAACTTCCTGGCTGATGAATGCAACTGGTCCTCCAGTATTTTTTTTTGATAACATACTGCATTCATCTTGCCATCAATTTTGACCAAATTTCCCGTGGCTTTGTAGCTCACACATCCCCAAAACATCAGCGATCCACCTCCTTGTTTCACAGGCCTTGTTTGTTTTTTTTTGTTTTTGTTTTTTAATATCTGTTTATTTCAGAGTAACAGTGGAAAAAACAGTTGTGCATACAAGATAGAACTGTCTGAACACAAAATACAGGGGTACGAATCAGTACTGTAATAATTCAAGGTAAACCTCTGAAGAATTATTATTGTTATAAATAGAAAAAGAAAGAGGAAGAAAGGGAAAAGAAAACAACAGAAGAGAAGAGAGAGGGAAGAGGGGGGGAAAGGGAGCTGGGAGAGAAGAACAGAGGGGGTAGAAAAAGAAAAGATAGGAGAGATTAAAGAGATTCCTGGCGGGCAATAGGTGATAGATGACAAGCTAACAAGGCATTTCTAATTAACATTATATTACTATAAGACCATGAGGGGGGAAGATTCACATTCATTGGGGATTCACCTTGGGGCATCGGTAACTGGAAAGGAGATAATATCTTTATACACTGAGGTGGTCTTGAATTCCTGCCATAGAGCCCAAGTTTTATGGTGTCTGCTAATACCACCTCTCGACATATGCGTAAGTTCCTTCATTAGGCACAGTTCATCAATTTTTTGGAGCCAGCTTTTCATTGAGGGGACTTGAGATTGGCCCAATAAGCCCAGAATGAGGGCCTTTGCTGCATTGAAGAGATGTGGGGTGATAGAGTGTTTGTAATGGCCTATAGGTTCAATAGAGTTATGAAACAGTATTGTTCATGGTTCCAGAGGAAGAGAAAGCACTGTAATTTCCTTAGAGATCTGGAGGATCTCAGTCCAGAAGGGCTGTATAGAAGGGCAGTACCACCAAATATGAGCATGCAAGGCGGTTTGACCGCAATTTCTCCAACATTGCGAAGAGTAGGATGAGGATATTTGGTGCAATTTTAATGGGGCCTAATACCACCTATCAAGAAGTTTGTAGTTTGCCTCTGCCATTCTAGATGAGATTGACAAGGTGTGGGTTAGCGCCAGCACTCTGTCTTTTTGTTTATCCGACAAATGGGAATGTAAATCTGTTACTCTTACATTCACTGACAGACGCAGCCCTTCATTAGACAAGTGGGGTTATGCTCATATCACTAGGAGTAGACTAGGCAAAATAAAGCAAAAGCATAGGCTGGCCCCTCCCAGGGGGCCGTCCTCACCTTAGCATATAACCCCCTGCTAGACAATAGCATATCAGTTTTTATTGCCTAGTGCAAGGAGTTAGACCTGGTTCCCTATGGGATCTGCGTTCTTCGGAGTTTTTTCTGATGAAGACTGCTATTAAGAAGCCGGCTGGTGGTATAGAGGATATCTAGAATCCAAAAGCTTTCCCCAGTCCGGCCAAAGTCTGTGCGAGTTACCCTTAGCCTTGGCGGGGAAACGCCGCATAGGGCCCCTTCCGTGCAGGCTGCCAGTGGCTAATCCCACTTGTGCCCAGTGACTGGATTGTTCCTGTCCAGTGGCCTGGCCAGCAGCATCCCTCTCCGTGGGGAGGAAAGTCTGCTCCGGGTGGCTACCCGCTGCGCCCGTCGGATCGGTGAGTGAACCCCTCTTCCATCCTAGGGGCGCGGAGAGGGGCACCTGGGCAGCTTCTGAGGTAGCCGGCCGGTGGGGGCTTATTAGTGGGGACGCATCTGGGGCTGTAATCTCCCGTTCCCCGCACTCCCCCCCCCCGCAATACCACACCCCGCACTGACCATTTTGAGCACTGTATTCAGGCGATTCACCGCCATTTCATGGTGGATCACCGCTCGCTCGCTGCCATTTTGCCGTAGCTCAGCATGTTTTGATGGCAGCGGCCATTTTTCTTTAGCCCATGCGGTTTTCAGCCTGTCCTCTGGCGGCCCCCAGTGGCTTTTCTCGGTATTTCAGGGAAGTAATAAAAACGGCAGAGGCACTTCCGTTTTCGCTTGGACAGCATGGCTGACAGACGCGGCGGTGCAGGCTCTTGAAGTGGAGTGTTTTTTCATTGCTCATTCCGGTCACAGCGGCAGGCATCAAAAAACAGCAAGTATAGCTGGCTCTCCCTGGGTGCTGGTAGCGGTGGATGCAATCCTTCCGGGTCTCCCTGGCTGATTGGTGGGGTAGAGGTGGTGGTCACACAGTGGGGGTGCAGGAAGTCTGGGATGTCAGAGGCCGGCAGTGCTATGGCAGGAGTACCTGTGGAGCAACCATCCACGCCGGGGTCCCTGGTGTCCTTGGAACAGCTGAGGGCAGTATTTGGTGAATTCTTTCCCCGGGCAAGGGACCAGACTCCGGGGGGCCCCAAAAAACGCCCGCCCCGTCATTCTTTGGGGGAGGATTCAGAACCAGAGAGTGCCTCGGTGGTCACGGGAACCCCGTGGAGTTATCAGAGGGTAAACTGATACCCTCAGATGGTGAAGATGATCAGGGGGCTTCATCTTCGTGCGACAAAGCGGTAGTGGTTGCCCTGATCACTGATATTCACGAGTCCATGCGGCTTGACCAAGCAGGGGAGTCGCATGAGTCCGCATATATTTGTGGTGATCAGGTTTTTGAACAAGCGGTGTTCAAGGAATGGCTGCGGCCGCAAAATTCCTTTGCTTTACCCAAAAGCTTTGCTGTTCGCTACCCCTTTGAGGATAGTTTTACTAAGAGAGGGGCTTCCCCAGTAGTGGACCTACCGGTGGCCCGTCTGAATAAGGCAACAACCATTCCCTTGGAGGGGTCTCCGTCTTTTAAAGAGGCGGCCGATCGTCACACTGAGGCAGTGTCTAAGGCACTGTTCTTGTTGGCTGGGTCAGCCATGCGGCCAGCTCTGGCGGCTGCTATGGCGGCGCAATCTCTTTTCGAGTGCGCTACCACATTACACTCCGGTTTGACTTGTGAGTGTGCGCAGGATGAAGTGCAACGGGCACAACACTTGGAAGAGGGTCTCTGCTACCTATGCGATACTGCATTGGACCTACTTCCCATACTGTCAAAAATGTCTGTTTTTGCAATTGTTATCAGGCAGGTGCTGTGGCTCCGCTCTTGGTCAGGCGACCAGGCGTCAAAGAAAGCTCTTACGGATCTTCCCTTTCAGGGAGGGCATCTGTTTGGCCCACATTTGGATGAAATCATTAAGGATTTCACGGGAGGGAAGAGTACTTTCCTTCCAGAGCCAAAACGGTGGGATTTTCGCAGTAGGCAGGGCCCTGTTTCTTCAGGCCAGAAGAAGTTTTTTTGTGCGCCCGGCTCAGCGGGTGAGGGCTTCAAATACGGTAAGGCTTCCGCTGGGCCCAGTAAAAGGCCCTGGCAACGTAAGTCTGAAAAAACGAAGGATAAGTCAACCTCTGCATAATGGGCTGCCCCCGCCCGACTCTCGGGTGGGGGGTCGGTTACTGGGGTTCGCAGACAGATGGACTGCCCGCATCACCGATGCTGGAGGTGGTGTCCTCCGGGTACAGGATAGAATTCATCTCTCTACCCCCAGAAAGGTTCTTCCCTTCGAACTTAAGGCGCTTGCCGAACAGGGGGTGATTGTACCGGTACCCACGGTGGAAAGATTTCATGGGTTTTACTCAAACCTCTTTGTGGTGCCCAAAAAGGGCGGCGTCAGGCCAGTTCTAGATCTGAAGACACTAAACTGCTTTGTAAAGACAAAAAGATTCAGGATGGAGTCCATCTGCTCGGTCGTGGCCGCCCTGCCCCAAGAGGAATTCATGGCGTCCCTGGATATCAAGGACGCGTATATCCATGTTCCAGTTTGTCACAGGCACCAGCGTTTCCTGCGTTTTGCAGTGGGGGATCTGCATTACCAGTTTGTGGCTCTCCCCTTCGGTCTGGCTTCGGCTCCCCGAGTGTTCACCAAGGTGGTGGCCCTGATGCTGGCGCTGTTAAGACAGAGAGGTATCAAGGTGGTAGCATACCTCAACGATTTACTGCTGAGAGCAGAGTCGGCCGCAGCTCTGGAGGAGAACGTGATAATCACTGTGTCCACGTTAAAAGATTTCGGTTGGCTGATCAACCCGCAGAAGTCGTCGTTGACTCCTTCCAGCCATCTGGAATACCTGGGTCTGATTCTGGAAACGGTGCAGGCAAGGGTGTTTTTACCGCCAAACAAGCTCCTGACACTTCAGGTAGCAGTGCGAACCCTGTTATCACGCCAGTGGTCCTCCTTACGGTTCTGTATGCGATACGGACCTTTGTGTGCAGATCAAGAGATCCGTTGGCGGTCTCCACGGACGCACTGGTAGCACCCTGGGGTCGGTATCGGCTACTGTACAAGACGTACAGTAGCCGATGGAGGAAAGACTCCTCCTCTGAAACTTCTGCCGCGGGTTCTGCGCAGGATAGAAGCAGAGGGAATCCCGACAATGCTGGTAGCTCCGGATTGGCCTCGGCGTCCTTGGTACGCCGATGTGGTACGGATGGTGACAGATGTCCCGTGGCGTCTTCCACTTCGCAAAGACCTACTGTCTCAGGGACCCATCTTGCACCCTGATTTACTCTCGCTGGCTTTGACGGCTTGGCTATTGAGTCCCAGGTGTTGAGGGATAGGGGTGTATCTGACTCCGTAATCCCTACTATGATTAAAGCGCAGAAGGGTTCTTTGCGTAAGATTTATTATAGGACCTGGAAGGCCTATATTGCCTGGTGTGAGGCAGGGGGTTGGATCCCCCGCTCTTGTGTGGTGTCCAGAGTGCTGACTTTTCTGCAGCAGGGACTGGACAAGAACCTGGCATTAAGTATGCTTAAGGGTCAGTTTGCGGACCTGACGGTTCTTTTTCAACGACCCTTGGCGTCACATTCGTTGATCCGTACTTTTGTACAGGATGTAAGTCATGTGGCTCCTCGGATATGGTCGCCTCTGGCACCGTGGGATTTGAATCTGGTGCTTTCTGTGCTTCAGAAGCCACCATATGAGAATATTAGGGACATTCCCTTACAGTTGTTGTCGCAGAAAGTGGCTTTCTTGGTGGCTGTTACGTCCACTAGGCGGGTGTCTGAGTTGGCAGCGTTATCCTGCAAGTCACCTTACTTGGTCCTTCATAAGGACAAGGCGGCTTTGCGACCTTCCCCTTCTTTTCTTGTGAAGGTGGTTTCTTCTTTTCATTTGAATGAGGATATTATTCTTCCCTCATTGTGCCCGCACCCGTCGCATCCGAAGGAATTTGAACTACATTCTTTGGATGTGGTGAGGGCCTTGTGGGTGTATTTGTTTTGTACAGCTTCTTTTCGGAAGTCTGATTCTTTATTTGTGCTGACGGAAGGTTCGCGCAAATGCATGGCGGCCTCGTCAGCTACCATTTCTCATTGGATTAGGAAGACCGTGACTCATGCATGAGGTTCGGGGCAAGGTTCCCCCTTTTCCAGTCACGGCTCATTCCACCAGGGCAGTTAGTACTTCCTGGGCTTTTAGACACCAGCCCTCTGTGTCTCAGGTGTGCAAAGCGGCTACTTGGGCCTCAGTGCACACGTTTACTAAGTTTTACAAGGTTGATGTTTCAGCATCGGCGGATGCTGCTTTTGGCCGCAAAGTTTTGCAAGCGGCAGTGGAGGCTTGACTGGCGCCGCCTGAGAGGACTTTTTTTGTTGGGTACAGTTGTTATAGTTGCCCTCCCCTTTTGATTGACACAGCTTTGGGACATCCCCACTTGTCTAATGAAGGGCTGCGTCTGTCAGTGAACGTAAGCGTAAAAGGGATTTTATTATAACTTACTGTAAAATCCTTTTCTCTGAGTTCACTGACAGACGCAACACCCACCCCTCTGTTGAGTTTGTACGGCTTGTTACGAACTGATATGCTATTGTCTAGCAGGGGGTTATATGCTAAGGTGAGGAGTGTCCCCTGGGAGGGGCCAACCTATGCTTTTGTTTTATTTTGCCTAGTCTACTCCTAGTGATATGAGCATAACCCCACTTGTCTAATGAAGGGCTGCGTCTGTCAGTGAACTCAGAGAAAAGGATAGTACCTGTTTACCTCTGTGTTTGTTGAAATTGTCAAAGAAGTGAGGAATGGGGTTGGTTAAGCCTTATGAGTCCTCAATTGCGGTTAACTTCGGTACAAGTTGAAGTTCCTGGGGGGATTTGTGTGACATAGTGTCAAGATGTTTCGTGAGTAACGTGACGTCTTGGGGAGTATGGGCCTTATGGAGTTAGTGACCCCTTTTCCCTAAAATAATATTGAATGGCATTTTAGGAAAAGAGACTCAAGTGACTGTCTGCGTCGGGAAGTAATCTGTTCACCCCA
>BLSH010357473.1:74945-92657 GCA_018402905.1 Glandirana rugosa | reverse complement strand
ACGACTTTTTTCGGGTTTGTCGACTCGAAACCCTTCACCCGGCCCTCTATTGTCGACGTCTTACACTACCCTATCCCACCGACGAGAGATGAGAAAGAACTACAGTCGGAGGAACCCCAACACGGCGGAGTGGAAGTTAAAGGAGGAGACGAGATAGACCGTGGGTTCAGTGTAATCACTGGAGTAGTAGTAGTAGTAGTAGTGGTGGAGGTAGAGGTAGTAGTAGTAATGATGACCTCTGTTGAACCGTTATGCGACACTTACCCCCTTGTACGGTTAAACAGATGGTCACAAGAGGTGAGAGCAGAGACAAGTGTGCAGTCCCCTGCAGTTGCCAGAGTGGATAAACCTGCCTCCTTGTCCACATCTATTCCTGCCATAGCCCCAACTTCAGCCATGGAGGAGTCAGCTGAATTATTTGACCACAGCATCAGCCACTTATCCTTGATGATGCCTAGCCATTACTGGATTCATATGTTGGTTCTGAGGTTGAGGATGACAGGAGTATGAGCCTAGAGAGAGTGGAGAACACTGGTAGACAAATTGGCATGTTCCCCCATTCACAGCGTATTGCCAAGTTGTCTCCAGTAGTAATGATGATGATGGAGATGGAGGTGGTGATGATGATGATGATGATGAGGTCACTAATGTGACTTGGGTGCCAGATAGAGCAGAGGAGGAAATTGAAGGTGAGGCGGCACAACCCCAAGGAGGCTGACATCAAGAAAGAGTAGAGAGCAGCCACCCTATCCCATCACATTCTGCAGCTGTTATCTCCCGGCCCACTTCCCAAAGCTCAGCTGTTTGGGCTTTTTTCAGCACATCTGCAGCAAATCGCACTGTTGCTATCTGCAAACTATGTCTCAGGCACATCAAATGTAGCAAAAACACCAGCCATTTGGGTACCACATGCTTAACAAGGAATTTAACGTCCAACCACTCAGCCCGTTGGCAAGAGCACGTAAAAGCCACACAAAAGGGGCACAAATCTGTCCCTCCTCCTCCTTCTCCTCCTTACCCACTTCAGTCTGCCCCTGCTATACCGAGTCATTACCTCTCAGCAGCCTTCACTGACAGGGATGAAGGTATAGCACAGGGTGTCCCAGGTCCTAGCAGCACACCACCAGCTGTAGACTGTAGCTGGAAAATTTCTCTGCCCCATCTGCTGCAGCGGAAAAAAAATACAGTCTCTTCCACTCACATGCCCAGCGTCTAAATGCAAGCTTGTCAAAGCTGTTGGCTCTCCAACTTCTGCCTTTTAGCCTGGTGGATTCTGCCCCCTTCCGTGAATTCGCACAATGTGCTGTACCATAATGGCAGGTTCCCAGTCACTACTACTTTTCACGTAAGGCTGTTCCAAATTTTCACGTGGAAGGGAATGTTCTGCCATCGTTGGGCAAGGCAGTCAGCTGTAAAATCCACCTTACTGCTGACATGTGGTCCAGCAAGCATGGGCAGGGATGATATATTTTGTTCACAGCACACTGGGTAACGCTGCTTGCAACTTGAAAATATGCAGGACAGGGCTTGGTGCTGCAGCTTGTTGTGCCCCACGTCTCCACAGCTCGTAGTGATGATTCCAGACCTGTGAGCTCTACCCCCTCCTCCTCCTCTTTCGCCACCTCCATGCCCTCCTCTGCAGAATTGTCCTATGAACATCAGGTACCCCCTAAGTGTTCAAAGGGTTATTGCATGAGTCAGACTAAAAGGTGCCATGCAGTGCTTGAGCTGGTGTGTCCAGGGGACATGAACCACACTAGAGCAGAGATTCTTGCAGCTCTGCAGGGACAGGCCCAGAGGTGGTTCACACCATGTCAGCTGTAGCCAGAAATGGTGGTGTGCGACAATGTTTCAAACCTCCTGTCCGCCCTTAGACAGGGAAAAATGACAAATGTGCCATGCCTGGCACATGTCCTCAATTTGGTGGTGCAGCGTTTCCTAAATACGCATCCAGGGCTGGAGGATGTGCTAAAGCTGGCCAGAAGAGTCTGTAGCCATTTCAGGCGGTCATACACAGCCAGTGCTCGGTTGGCTGAAATTCAGCGGGAATTCCACCTGCCCGTAAACTACCTGATTTGTGACATGCCCACTAGGTGGAACTCGACTTTGGCAATGCTGTAGGGGCTATACATGCAGCAGAGGGCCGTCAACGAGTACCTGTGCGAGTATGGCACGATGACAGGCTCAGGCCAGCTCGGCTTTTTTTCCCCATGTCAATGGCTGATCATTAAGAAAGCATGCACTGTACTGTCACCATTTGAGGAGGCCACAAGGATTGTGAGCCATGACAGTGCATGCATCAGTGACACAATGCCTGTTGTGTTCCTGCTGGAGCAGACTCTGCATGGCCTTATGGACAGGGCACTGGAGGCAAAGCAGCAGGAGGAAGAGGAGGACTTCTTTTCCTCTCAAGGCCAACTTTATCCAGACACCATCATTCCTATGTCACAGAACACACAGGAGGAGAGAGGGGAGGAGGATGAGGAGGAGGATTCTGGCACTTTCGTAGGCTTCGAAGAAGAGGAAGACATGTGTCAATCTGTAAGTGATGGCTTTCCAACCCTAGGACCCTTGGGAGTGGTACGTGACTGGAAGGAGGAAGTTCCAGATGCTGTCATCCTGATTGACGCCGAGGAGTCTGCTTCTCAAGCCTCTGCGAATTTGAGGAGCATGGGCAACCTCATGCTTCAAAGCCTGAGAAAGGACCCAAGAATATATGGCATAAAGGGGAATGATTATTACTGGTTGGCAACCCTCCTTGACCACCGTTATAAGGGGAAGTTCTCAGAATTCATCCTGTCCCCACAGAGAGTGCAGAAGATAAAATGTCTTGAGGACACTTGAGGATTTTATTGAATGTTTTGCCCGACTCCAGTAGGTTACAGTGTCATGGAAAACGTAGTTTTGAATCTTCTGCTGGTCAAGAGAGGAGCGTTGGAGAAGGCGTCCGCCTAAGTGATGCATTTCGGAATTTTTTTAGTCCTCGCCACCCAGGGCTGTCAGCTTTCACATCCCATCGGCAGCGTCTGCATCACATGGTGAACGATTACCTCGGAGCCAAAACAGAGATGGAGAGCTTTCCAGTTGATGATCCACTGGCTTACTGGGTCATGAGAATAGACCACTGGCCAGAATTTTCCCAGTATGCTATTGAGTTGTTGGGCTGCCCAGCATCCAGCGTGCTTTCAGAATGGGCATTCAGTGCTGCAGGAGGTTTCATTACCGATCATAGAACGCGTCTGTCCACAGACTCCATGAACCGCATGACTTTTATAAAAATTAATCCATCCTGGATTACCAGCTATGAAGCCCTTGATACCGATGTCACTGATTAAGTGTTTTTGGGATGTGGAATCTCTGGAGGACTTCAAGGCTGCCTAGCTTTGAGGGTGTTCAATCATTTCATCTGGAGGAATGTTTTTGGTATAGGCTTCATGGGTATAATTAACACCCAAAGACCAATTTGACAGGTGCATATCATTGCAATTTTTTTTTGCTTTCCTCAAGAGCACCTCTATAGGGTTATGGTGGGAAAGCACCACCAACACCCAAAGAGTAATTTTTCTGCACCTGTTTGACAGGTGCATATCATTGCAATTTTTACAGCAAGGCCAATTCCTGCTTTCATCAAGAGTACCTCTATAGGCTTACAGTGGGAAGGCACCACCGACACCCAAAGACCAATTTTTCTGCACCTGTTTGACAGGCGCATATCATTGCAATTTTTTTACAGAAAGGCCAATTCTTGCCTCCATGAAGAGCACCTCTATAGGGTTATGGTGTGAAGGCACCATCGACACCCAAAGCCCAATTTTCCACATCCATTACTTCTATCCAAAGTCAAAGTGGCACCAGAATGTATGCAAAAATTCTCTAATCTTGTTCCCAGTGCACTACATTGTGACCTCATCATACACACCTGCTCCCCAGCTGTTGCTCAGCAAAATAAAGGCAGCTTGCAGGACAAATGTCATTTTTTGGGCTTTATAAATGCAATTATTGCTGCAGCAGATTATAGACATGGTACAGATCTGCCACTTTACAGGTAGACTAAGGGGACCCCCAGGCACTATATTGGAATGAATTTTTCATTTTTATGCTTTCACTTTTAAAAAAAAAAAATCACTGCTCATTTAAAAATGACGTTTTTCACATACTTTTTCTTTTATTGATACATGTCCCCCAGGGCAGGATCCGGACCCTTAAAACCATTGTATGCCCAATTACTTGCATATAAGCCTTCAAAATGGGCACTTTTGATTTTTGACATTCGTGTCCCATTGACTAGGTTTTGTTATTCGGGTCCGAACTTTCGAAGGTTCTGGTGCGAACTGAACAGGGGTCCATTCGGCCCATCCCTAATCTCTGCCAGTCTTTATGAATTCCAGGAAATGTATCTTTCTCTCCATTCAGAGGACAAAAAAAACATGTGGATTGGCTCTACAGTGATCGATCACTGTGATAGCCAATCAAAGGCTATGACAGCAATCAGGTGATTGGGAAACAAACCTCACAGTTCCCTATGATTTGTTCAGGACCCAGGCCCCTCAGACAGAGCTTGATCTCTGTTGTGGGAGCATGCTATGTAGTGCGGTCCCAGCACAAAGCCATGTACACATACAGTGCCTTGAAAAAGTGTTTATACCCCTTGAAATTTTCCATGTTACAACCAAAAACGTAAATGTATTTTATTGGGATTTTATGTGATAGACTAACACAAAGTGTCACATAATTGTGAAGTGTAAGGAAAATGATAAATGGTTTTCAAATTTTTTTTACACATAAATATCTGAAAAGTGTGGCATGCATTTGTATTCAGCCCCCTTTACTCTGATACCCCCAACTAAAATCTAGTGGAACCAATTGCCTTCAGAAGTCACCTAATTAGTAAATAGAGTCCACCTGTGTGTAATTTAATCTCAGTATAAATACAGCTGTCCTAAGAAGTCCTCAGAGGTTTCTTAGAGAACCTTCGTGAACAAACAGCATCATGAGGGCCAAGGAATACACCAGACAGGTCAGGGATAAAGTTGTAGAGAAATTTAAAGCATGGTTAGGTTATAAAAAATATCCCAAGCTTTGAACATCTCATGGAGCACTGTTCAATCCATAATCTGAAAATGGAAAGAGTATGGCACAACTGCAATCCTACCAAGACATGGCCGTCCACCTGAACTGACAGGCCGGGTAAGGAGACCATTAACCAGAAAAGCAGTCAAGAGGCCCATGGAAACTCTGGAGGAGCTGCAGAGATCCACAGCTCAGGTGGGAGAATCTGTCCACAGAACAACTATTAATCATGCACTCCACAAATCTGGCCTTTATGGAAGAGCGGCAAAAAGAAAGCCATTGTTGAAAGAAAGCCATAAGAAGCCATGTTTGCAGCTTTCGAAAAGCCATGTGGGGGACACAGCAAACATGTGGAAGAAGGTGCTCTGGTCAGATGAGACCAAAATGGAACTTTTTGGCCTAAAAGCAAAACGCTATGTGTGGTGAAAAACTAACACTGCACATCACCCTGAGCACACCATCCCCACCGTGAAACATTGTGGTGGCAGCATCATGTTGTGGGGATGCATTTCTTCAGCAGGGACAGGGAAGCTAATCAGAGTTGATGGAAAGATGGATAGAGCCAAATACAGGGCAATCTTAGAGTCTGCAAAAGACCTGAGACTGGGGCAGAGGTTCACCTTCCAGCAGGACAACCATCCTAAACATACAGCCAGAGCTACAATTGAATTGTTTAGATCAAAGCATATTCAAGTGTTACAATGGCCCAGTCAATATCCAGACCTAAATCCAATTGAGAATCTGTGGCAAGACTTGAAAACTGCTGTTCACAGATGTTCTCCATCCAGTCTGACAGAGCTTGACCTATTTTGCAAAGAAGAATGGGCAAAAATGTCACTCTCTAGATGAGCAACGCTGGTAGAGGCATACCCAAAAAGACTAGTTGCAGCGAAAGGTGGTTCTACAAAGTATTGAATCAGTGGGGCTGAATACAAATGCACGCCACACTTTTCACATATTTATTTGTATCATTTTCCTTCCACTTCACAATTATGTGCCACTTTGTGTTGGTCTATCACATAAAATCCCAATAAAATACATTTACGTTTTTGGTTCTAACATGACAAAATGTGAAACATTTCAAGAGGTATGAATACTTTTTAAAGGCACTGTATATGCAGCCTCCCAGAAGAAGTCCCACTTCAGTGAGGCTATATATTAGTACACGCGGTAAGGGGTTAATATAAAAAAACTTCCTGTAAGAATTTATATTTCTTTATTTGATTTTGCTTTAATGCTTCTTTTGTACACAATGAAAGAACAGTTTATTAGAAACTGCTATGATGTTTTTATTTTGGAAACTAACAGACAAATGTGTATCTTAGGAAGAAAACCACAGAAAAGGAGCCTGGTGATAGGATAAGTTTATTTTCAGCAAAATGTACATCTCTATGAATAATACTGCTGTTCAATTCTCCATTCATTTTAATATAGTTCCATGCTGGGAGATAAGTGCTGACATTAGAAAGCTGTTTGCAAATAATAAACATCTCCTAGCAGAAATGAATCTCTAAGAATATCATTTACCTCTGCTGTGAAGCTATTCTTGTGTCTGTAAAATCACTACTTATTAAACTCCAAGAACATCTCTAAAATATTGAAAAACTATGGAGTGACTAAGTAGTGTACAGTTTAAACCAAATTCTGAAAAGACATTATGACCTTTTTTCCACATTTTGTCATGTTACAACCAAAAATGTAAATGTATTTTATTGGGATTTTATGTGATAGACCAACACAACGTGGCACATAATTGTGGGGTGGAAGGAAAATAATAAATGGTTTTCAAAATTTTTACAAATAAATATCTGAAAAGTGTAGCGTGCATTTGTATTCACCCCCTCGGGTCAATACTTTGTAGAACCACCTTTCGCTGCAATTACAGCTGCACGTCTCTACCAGCTTTGAACATCTAGAGAGTGAAATTTTTGCCCATTCTTCTTTGCAGAATAGCTCAAACGCTCTGTCAGATTGGATGGAGAGCGTCTGTGAACAGCAATTTTCAAGTCTTGCTACAGAGTCTCAATTGGATTTAGGTTTGGACTTTGACTGGGCCATTCTAACACATGAATATGCTTTGATCTAAACCATTCCATTGTAGCTCTAGCTGTATGTTTAGGGTCGTTGTCCTGCTGGAAGGTGAACCTCCACCCCAGTCTCAAGTCTTTTGCAGACTCTAACAGGTTTTCTTCTAAGATTTCCCTGCATTTGACTCCATCCATCTTCCCATTAACTCTGACCAGCTTCCTTGTCCCTGCTAAAGAAAAGCATCCCCACAACATGATGCTGCCACCACCATGTTTCATAGTGGGAATGGTGTGTTCAGGGTGATGTGCAGTGTTAGTTTTCCGCCACACATAGCGTTTTGTTTTTAGGCCAAACATCCAATTTTGGTCTCATCTGACCAGAGCACCTTCTTCCACGTTTGCTGTGTCCCCCACATGGCTTTTCGCAAACTGCAAACGGGCCTTCTTATGGCTTTCTTTTAACAATGGCTTTCTTTTTGCCACTATTCCATAAAGTGGAGTGCATGATTAATAGTTGTTCTGTGGACAGATTCTCCCACCTGAGATGTGGATCTCTGCAGCTCCTCCAGAGTTACCATGGGCCCCTTGACTGCTTCTCTGATTAATGGTCTCCTTGCCTGGCCTGTTAGTTTAGCCATGTCTTGGTAGGTTTGCAGTTGTGCCATACTCTTTCCATTTTCAGATGATGGATTTAACAGAGCTCCATGAGATGTTCAAAGCTTGTGATATTTTTTTATAACCTAACCCTGCTTTAAACTTCTCCACAACTTTATCCTTGGTCTGTCTGGTGTGTTCCTTGGCTCTCATGATGCTGTTTGTTTACAAAGGTTCTCTAGCAAACCTCTGAGGGCTTCACAGAACAGCTGTATTTACATTGAGACTAAATTACACACAGGTGGACTAATTAGGTGACTTCTGAAAGCAATTGGCTCCACTAAATTTTAGTTAGGAGTATCAGAGTAAAGGGGGGTGAATAACAAATACATGTCAAACTTTTCAGATATTTATTTGTAAAAAATTTGAAAAACTGTTTATCATTTTCCTTCTACTTCACAAATATGTGCCACTTTGTGTTGGTTTATCGCATAAAATTTCCAATAAAATACATTTATGATTTTGTCTGTAACATTACAAAATGTGGAAAATTTCAAGGGGTATGAATACTTTTTCAAGGCACTGTATAAAAATTAAATTTTAGAGATAACACTTCTGATAACAAATGCTGCAGATGTGTATGTGGATTGTTATTAGTATGTGTATGTTGTATTAAACTTTTCCAAACATATTTTGCTTTCAATGCCTCATGTGTTTTCAGTGCATCTAGAATTTGGAGACCATCACACACATATTTTAAACTCCGGCATGCGGAGAATAAGAATAATTAAGAACAGTTGTAGATACATATGGATTAATGCTGAACTCTGGGATAAGCATATATTGTGTACATAGAAGAAGCATGTGTATTTTTACTTGAACCTTGTGCCTTTGTGCTGGAGCTTCCTGTAATAAAGATAAAAATGACTGCTGCTCTCTCTCCTTGTGTAGGGTGGCTGGTCTTGTCTCTGTCCCCCTCCTGTAGTTTTCTGCAGGCAAGACAAGGAAGGGGAGGCGCCTCTAAGTGTAATATGCAAAAAATATTTAATGGGTAAATGAAATTAAAACCACTCACAAAATTACAGATGGTAGCAGCATGAAAATCTAGTCCATAGGTGGCGTCACAATCGCGCGGAATCTTGGCATCATCCCAGGCTGCAATCACTATCAGCTCGTCGTATGGATGGATGTAGATAGTAGAAGCCAGCTACCGTCCAGAACGAGGCTTGGGCAGCAGGGAAACAGCCAGGCGCAGGTGGGTGGCGTCACAATTGTGCGACGCGTTTCTTAGGCGACCGGCCCAGTTGACATGAGAGCCGCGCCTCTTCCTCAGGCAAGGACTAATATGAAATGGGGAGTGCTGTTTATGTATTAAAACGAACAGGGAGCGGGACAAATCAATCAACAGCCATACTATGGTAATAATGGAAATGAAGCAGCACAAAACCACGACAGAGAAAAACCGTATAAAAAATAATTAAAATTATAAAATTAGGGTTAAAATTAATTGAGAATGAACTAACTAAGAGGTAAATATCTCTATAGATAGTTCTCTATGAAGGACATCACCAGTGAATACATCTCCAAACTTTAATGTTAAAAGGCTTCTTTTAAAAAATTAGAACAAAATAAACAGATGACTAATTATAAGCAGGAATATATCGAAAAACCGTATATATAGACAGAACAATGCAATTATAATAAACAACAGATATGTTAGAGCTTAGAGGGAGAAACATGTTTACATAAAACCATGAGTGGAAAAAACCGTGTGTGTGTGTGTAAAGTGTTGTCACGGACACATGTGCTGTCCGTGTGCGGATGAGAGTCACACGCCCCTCTCATTTATGGAGCATGTGAATCGCATCCGCAGACGCCATGTCCCAGAGCACGTCACACATAGATCGCATAGGGGGCCTGTTAAGATAAAATGATAAAAATAACAATAAAAAATTGGATAATATGATGAAGTCACAAAAGGATTATAAAAAGCTCATTACTATATACGTAAAGTGCTGGAAGGCAGAAGTTCATGCAAAAATATGGGTTATGTACGCTTTGGAATGAGAATTTTTTTTTATACGGTTTTTCTCTGTCGTGGTTTTGTGCTCCTTCATTTCCATTATTACCATAGTATGGCTGTTGATCGATTTGTCCCGCCCCCTGTTCATTTTAATACATAAACAGCACTCCCCATTTCATATCAGTCCTTGCCTGAGGAAGAGGCGCAGCTCTCATGTCAGCTGGGCCGGTCGCCTAAGAAACGCGTCGCACAATTGTGACGTCACCCGCCTGCGCCTGGCTGTTTCCCTGCTGCCCAAGCCTCATTCTGGACGGTAGCCGGCTTCTATTATCTACATCCATCCATACGACGAGCTGATAGTGATTGCAGCCTGGGATGATGCCAAGATTCCACGCGATTGTGACGCAACCTATGGACTAGATTTTCATGCTGTTACCATCTGTAATTTTGTGAGTGGTCTTAATCTCATTTACCCATTAAATGTTTTTTGCATATTACACTTAGAGGCGCCTCCCCTTCCTTGTCTTTTCAGTTTCTTGGAGCCTGGTTCAGCTTTCTGGGATGGTTGCCTCCGTCTAAAGTGTTTATGGACTATCACCACTATCTCACACCGTGTGATGTGGTAGGGGCCCCATTATATGTCATCTTGTATGCAATTTATTTAATGCTATATCTGGATTTATGTGTATTCATGCATTTTGTATGTTCACATATACACTGAGAGGATAGGGGCTGTGCGCACATACTTGCTTTAGTTTTCTGCAGGCAGCCTGTAGTGGGTGGGTCTGCTGGGTCCCTCCCACAGTACTGTTCTCTGCACAGGCTATGTATAGCTTTAGAAAAAAGTGCATTTCTTAAAAGCTGCTTTTTATTGTTATCAAGGATGTAATATACTGTATACTATAACATGTATGACATTATGAAAGGTGAGGTGATCGATGGACGGTATGTGTCGCCTCACATGCATTCATTTGCATGGGGAAAATTGGTCCAGGTGCTACCAGCCACATTAGCAGGGTTGGTTCCAGACCAGATTTTGTGGTCCACTCGTGTCAACCAACAGGTGGTATAAATAAGCAGGAGAAGAGGAAAGGTTTGCTCTTGCCTGGGACTCAGGAAGCCAAAAACCTGAGAGAGCTGCTGAACTGAAGTTTTGCTTTGTGACTGAAACAAAAGGTTTGCATTATCTTTGTTTTGTGGGTGATTGGGAGAAGCTCTTCACCTGAGTTAGGAAGCCTGTTTAAATGTTTAGTAAGACCCTGGATGGCAAGGATTTATTTTCTGTTTTATTTGTTTGATTTTCCATGCAACCTTTTAAATAAAACTGGCTACAAGTCAGTTTTTAAGAAAAACCTGCCGTTTGGACTACCTTTTTCCCAGGGAAGGTGATCCCCATTGAGCTAACCCCCCACATATGGTGGATTTTCGGCAGGCATCTTCCTGAACAACTGGAAAGATGGAGGATGTGTTAAAAGCCCTGCTGCAGGCCACTGCAACCCAGCAGGAAACCAATCACCAGCAGCAGGAAACCAATTGGCAGGTCACACAGGCCACTGCAGCGCAGCAGGAGGCAAATCGCCAGCAGCAGGAGGTGAATTGCTAGGCTATTGTAGCCCAGCAGGAGACGAATCGCCAGTTTGCGGAGGCCCTGGTGGAGTTAAAGAAGGGGTCCGCAGGTCCTTGGACGGTGGAACAGAAAATGGTGCGTGCCAGCTATTACCTGCAGACGATGACACCTGCAGATGATGTGGAAGCTTACCTAGCAACTTTTGAAAGAGTCGCTGTTTGAGAAGGATGGCAAAAAGAGCAATGGGCAGGATTGATAGCGCCCTTGCTGACAGGAGAACCCCAAAAGCCCTATTATGACCTGGAACCAGATGCTGCCCAGGATTATGAGACACTGAAAACTGACATGCTTGCATGCCTGGGTGTTACCATTGCAGTACGGGCTCAACGGGTGCATCAGTGGTCATACAGTACTGGCAAGCCACCCCGCTCCCAAATGTTTGACTTAATACATCTCACCAAGAAATGGCTGCAGCCAGAGAATTTGCTCTGACTGCAGCCTAAGACTGTGGAGTGTGTGGTCATGGACCGTTATTACGCTTCCTGTCACTTTGAGGAAGTGGGTCAGCCATGGGGACCCTAAAACTACAAACCATACATATACTAGGGGGAGTACAACTGGGGGAATCCATAGTGGAGAAGGATCTGGGGGTGTTGGTAGATCATAAGCTTAATAATGGCATGCAATGCCAAGCTGCGGTTTCCAAGGCAACCAAAATCCTTTCTTGTATTAAGAGAGGTATGGACTCCAGAGACAAAGACATTATTTTGCCCCTGTACAAATCATTAGTAAGACCTCATCTGGAATATGCAGTTCAGTTTTGGGCACCTGTTCTCAAAAAGGATATCAGGGAACTGGAGAAAGTGCAGAGAAGGGCAACCAAACTAATAAGAGGCATGGAGGAGCTCAGCTATTAGGAAAGATTAGAGGATCTGAATTTATTCTCACTTGAGAAGAGGAGATTAAGGGAGGATATGATCAACATGTACAAGTATATAAGTGGTCCATATAGTGAACTTGGTGTGGAGTTATTTACTTTAAGGTCATCACAAAGGACAAGGGGGCACTCTTTACGTCTAGAGGAAAAAAGATTTCATCTACAAATATGGAAAGGTTTCTTCACAGTAAGAGCTGTGAAAATGTGGAATAGACTCCCTCCAGAGGCGGTTTTGGTCAGCACAGTTGATTGCTTTAAAAAAGGCCTGGATTCTTTCCTTAATGTAAATAATATAACTGGGTACTAACATTTTTAGGTAAAGTTGATCCAGGGTGAATCCGATTGCCTCTCGGGGAATCAGGAAGGAATTTTTTCCCCCGTTATAGCAAATTGGATCCATGCCTTGCTGGGGTTTTTTGCCTTCCTCTGGATCAACTGTGGGTGAAGAATTGTATATGGGATTATTGGATTATTTGGTTGTATGTGTATGTATGTATGTATATATATATATATATATATATATATATATGTATGTGTATATGTATATATGTGTATATAAAAATGTTTTTTTTTTTTTTGGTTGAACTGGATGGACTTGTGTCTTTTTTCAACCTGACTAACTATGTAACTATGTAACCAGCTGGTGGACCTGGTGGAGAGATACACTACTGCCGAGGACTTGTTGAACCCATCTGTGGCCCACTCCAATGTCTCTAAGACTGTACCAGGGTTCAAGGGCGTGGGGACAAACTACAAGACTGTTGCTACAGATAATGAGACTATGGGCTCAGGACCTGGAGACTGGCCAAATAGGTCAGGAAGGCCTCTGAGGCCATTTAGAGGACTGAGTACAGAGCACACAAAATGTTATCACTTCCATGTGTTAGGTCATATTGCTGCTAACTGTTCCCTAAATGATGAACCAATGCAATATGATAATGCTTACTTGAAAAAATGCATGTCTTTTTGCACAGGTAGCATGTACTGCATCATGTCAGGCATGCATGGAAAAACAAATGTGTGTGATTTCAGTTGATGGAAAGCCATCTACTCTGCTAGATTCTGGTAGTGTTGTGACATTAGTCAAAGGTGATTTGGTAAATCCTTCAAAGTTACACCCTAGCACTATTGGGGTGATTTGTATACATGGTGGCACACATGATTACCAGACTGTTGTGGTTGAGTTTGACACTCCATGGGGCACCATCATACATTCAGTGAGGGTGGTACCCCCACTACTTCATGAAGTGCTAATGGGGAGAGATTTCTACACTTTTGGAGTTTATGGGAAACAAAAGGAGTCGGGAGGACAGAGCTTCCCCTGCTGAGGAAACACCGCAACTCATTCTGGACCCTTTGATTGCAAAGTTGAAAGGGAAACTGTTGGTGTGTCCAAGCCCCAGCTTGAAGATAATGAACAAGAAATTATCTCTGACTCTAATAATGAGAGTGGACAGAATGTGGTGCCTGACTTAGAAGTCAGAAAAGATTACTTTTGTACGGAATAATTAAGAGACCCCACACTCATTAGAGCCAGAGAAAACATTAAAATGATTGATGGCAACCCCATTGAACCTAATGTAGGGGTGTATTTTCCCTACATGGCTCTTAAAATTAACTTGCTGTATCAAGTGGTAAAGCAAGGGGAGGGAGAAAGAATAGTGTGAGTCATGCCCAGAGTATCAGTATTCTGCACATTCACCCCATTTTTGCAGTCCACTGGTATCATTACCAATAATTAAAGTGCCTTTTGAAGGAATTGGCATGGATCCAGTAGTAAAGTCTGCCCAGGGCCATCAGCACATACTAGTAATATTGGACTATGCCACATGGTATCCTAAAGCCATTCCCTTGCGTAATACCTCAGCTAAGACTATTGCCAAAAAATTGTCCAGGTATTTATTTGTGTGGGTATTCCAAAAGAGTTATTAACAGATCAAGGCACACCATTTTTGTCCAGAGTCACTAAAGAATTGTGTAAGTTGTACAAAATCTCCCATCTCCGTACCTCTGTCTACCACCCCCAAACTGATGGTCTTGTGGAGAGATTTAACAAAATGCTCAAAAGCATATTAAAAAAAGGTGGTGGACAAAGATGGGAGAAATTGGGATTTTTTGCTGCCATACCTCATGTTTGTCATATGAGAAGTACCTCAGGCACATGCAGGTTATTCCCCTTTTGTGTGGTAGACATCCCAGGGGATTGATAGATGTCACAAAAGAAACATCGGAGGGGGAAACCTCGCCTTACAGAAGCGTCATTGAGCATATCTCACTAATGCAAGATAAAATCGAGGCTGTTATGCCGCTTGTATGGGAACATATGGAGCAAGCCCAGGAGGCCCAGAGAAGGGTTTACAATTGGGGTGCCAAGACCCCGACCTTCAACCCTGGGGATAGAGTGCTGGTACTAGTCCCTACAGTTGAGAGTAAATTCCTAGCAAAGTGGCAGGGTCCCTTTGAATTTATGGAAAGAGAAGGGGACATAAACTACAAAGTTTACCAGCCAGGGAAAAGGAAACCAGAGCAAATATATCATGTTAATTTCTGGAAACCTTGGAAGGACAGAGAGATTTTACTGCCAGTGCCAACTCCCCAAAAGGACATGACCGCCATGACATCCAAGGTACCCAAACGGAAAACTTGTCAGTGGCCCAATAAAAGGAACCAGGTGTCCGCGTAGATGTAAAGTCCTATGTAATACCCAAGGCTAGGTGCAAAGCAGTTGCAAATGAAAAAGAACATGTTAGAGTTGGACGTGATAGAGGAGTCCTTCAGTGACCGGTTCAAGTCCCATAGTGTTGGTCCCAAAGCCAGATGGCACTATAAGATTTTGTAGTGATTTCAGGAAGTTGAATAGCGGGTCCAAATTCAATGTGTACCCAATGCCTCGGGTCAATGAGCTTGTTGACAGATTGGGAAGTGCCAGGTACATAACTACTTTAGACCTGACTAAAGGTTATTGGCAGATACCATTAACAGGGTCTGCAAAAGAGAAACTGCATTTTCTACTCCTGAGGGGTCTTTCCAATATAAGTGGATGCCTTTTGGTTTGCATGGTGCTCCTGCCTCATTTCAAAGGATGATGGACAAGACATTGAGAACACATCGCCAATACACAGCCGCCTATTTGGACAATGTAGTCATCCACAGCCCAGATTGGGAATCTCATTTGCCAGTAGTAGATTCCCTTAGGAAAGCAGGACTCACTGCCAGCCCCCAAAAAGTGTGCCATAGGCTTGGAGGAGGGTAAACACCTTGGCTCAAACATATATAGAAACACAGAAGATTACGCGCTGATCATAGACACATGTTTGGAGCCAAGGTGAAGACATGAAACATGTTGTCACGGTGACAGGATCACATCTGTGACACCTGCAGCTGTCTTTCTCCCCAGCCGTGCCATCTATCAAGGCCACTCAAGCATTTCCCGACCCCAGCTGACACACAACCCAATGAGTGATGTCATTTCGGGCAGGCAGTGTCAGACGGCCATCCCTGTGGATCCCTTTGCACCAGCCATCCAGCATATTAGCCTTGTCTGGGTTCACATATCCTCAACCTGGTTGCCCTTTGGACCCTTCCATCCAGGATCGCCCACAAATCAGTTATGGTTTTATCAGGCTTTGGCAGACTGTGAAATTATTCACTCCCTGCAGTGCTTTTATGTAAGTTTTGCACTTTTTGAACATTAGACTTGGTATAGTCTGTTTGTTACAGCTCCTTATTGAGCGTTGTTGCTACCTGGATTGTTTATTCCTTCCTGCTGGATGGTAAGGTTTCTGCACACAAGTGCCTTAAAGGACCTACTACAAATACCTTAGCTACATTATTGATCTAGGGCTGATTAAGCCTCAGATCAATAAGATTGAGGTGGTTCAAAAATGGACCCAACCTATAAATAAAAAGCAAGTTTGTGCATTTCTGGGGATTACAGGATACTACAGGCATTTTATTCCCAATTTTGCCACCATTGCAGCCCCACCGACAGACCTGACGAAGGGTAAAGGGTCAGTCACGATTAAGTGGAATCCTGAGGCAGAGAAGGCATTTCAAATGTTGAAGCAAGCCCTTTGTGTACAACCGGTGCTTGTGACCCCAGATTTCACAAAGGAGTTTGTCGTACAGACAGACGTCTCTTATGTGGGACTGGGTGCGGTACTATTTCAAATCAGAGACGGTGAGGAGCAGGAAGCTTAACAGACATGAGAAAATCTATGCCATTGTTGAGAAGGAATGTTTAGCTATCAAATGGGCCTTAGAGGCCCTGAAATATTACCTGTTGGGGATGCCATTCAAACTAGTCACTGATCATGCCCCTCTTAAATGGATGTGTGATAACAAAGAGAAAAACAGTCATGTGACAAAGTGGTTCCTTGCTCTGCAAGCATTCAAGTTCACAGTTGAGCTGGGAAACTCTAGAATAATGCAGATGTCCTTTCCCGCGTCCATTGGTTGGGCCAGTTGCTCAGTCGCAGGGGCTTGAGCATACGGGGGATGTGACAATATGAAAAGCGAGGTGATCGATGGATGGTATGTGCCACCTCACATGCGTTCATTTGAAGTAAACTAAGAGAAAATCCGGTCCAGGTGTTACCAGCCACCTTAGCAACGTTGGTGGTCCACTTGTGTCAACCAACAGGTGGTATAAATAAGCAGGAGTAGAGGAAAGGTTTGTTCTTGCCTGACACTCAGGAAACCAAAAACCTGAGAGAGCTGCTGAACTGAAATTTTGCTTTGTAACTGAAACAAAAGGTTGGCATTATTGTTGTTTTGTGGGTGATTGGGGGAATCCCTTCACCTCTAAGTTAGGAAACCTGGAAATGTTTAGTAAGAGCCTGGATGGCAAGGATTTATTTTCTGTTTTGTTTGTTTGATTTTCCATGCAACCTTTTAAATAAAACTGGCTACAAGTCAGCTTTTAAGAAAAAACTGCTGTTTGGATTATCTTTTTCCCAGGGAAGGTGATCTCCATTGAGCAATCATCCCCCCCCCCTCCCAGCATTTATGGTTCAGCCGTACCAGGTCCTCAAAGTGACTAGTCATTGACCGGCAATTGTCGGGTGAATTTCGGACTTAACATTGGAGTCTATGGGAGGGGGCACCCAGTTTGGGGACACCGTTCTTCTGAACCATAAGCGATAAAAATACCAAACTTGGATCACATGGAGAGGGCCCCCTGGACCACAACTGGTTCAAGTTTGGGACCTCCGGCACCTATGGTTTGGCACAAGGTCTTATTGCAAGCATTGAGTAAGGCTGTGCTGCCTGTGCACTGTTTTTTTAACCCCTTGGATTTCACACTAGCATGCATTGCACACTTTACTGGGTCATGCTTGGCAGGCTACATCTGGTAAGTGTGACAGGGTGTATAATTCCTATTGGGGCTGCAACATGTGTACACCCCTGGCCAGTGGGCAGATGTGGTGGAATGGCCCAGTGGGAAGGCCCTGGGGAAGGTTGGTGGTCAGAAGGGGGGGGGGGGGGGGGCAGG
>BLSH010357473.1:58764-74935 GCA_018402905.1 Glandirana rugosa | reverse complement strand
CCCCCCCCCCAGGTCTAAAGCTGTGTAAGGGGCCCTAAAATTTCTGATGGCTGACCTGTTTACATAAAATTAAGCTTCCCGGAGATTTTGGCTGTGCTACCTGCCTGGTACTGCACAACCTTTCTTCATATCTTCACAGTACTCTGCTGCATCACTGACAAGTGCAGGACTAAAAACGATAGACCTCAATAGAAAGCCTTTTGACAGACTTGACTGGCTCTTGATGGACATTCTTTTGAAGTCTATGGGGTTCAACTGAGGAACTGATTTCAAATAAAGGCTTTTGGAAAGGCAAAGGAACAGTGTGATAACGTAAAGTCTTAACGTGTGTAAAAGCAGAAGGTTTTTTCCTATGTTAATGCATACTATGATACATACTATACTATAATACTTACCTCTGTCCAGCAATGTCCATGAATCCCTTGGCTGTCCTGGACTCTTCCTGCTGATTAGCTGAGACACAGCAGCAGTGCCGTTGGCTCCTGCAACTGTCAATCAAAGTCAGTTAGCCAATCAGAAGAGGGGGGGGTGAATGGCAGCTCAATGTCTGAATGGTCACAAGGAGCTGTGACTCGGCTCAGGTGCCCCATAGCAAGCTGCTTGCTGTGGGGGCACTCAGCAGGAAGGAGGGACCAGAAGCAGTGAAGAGGGGCCCGAGAAGAGGAGGATCCAGGCTGCCCTGTGCAAAACCACTGCACAGAGCAGGAAAGTATAACATGTTTATTATTTAAAGAAAAAAAAAATGAGACTTTAGAATAATGACTTTAATTGTCTAACAAGGATAGGTGCCCTTTTCCAACCTTCCCAATAAAGAGAGAGCGCTATAAAGCCAAAAGTGTTTTTATTATTTTCCCATGCTATCCAAAAAGAGGGTGGAATTGGACTGACATGTTTTGGGTAAAGAAAAAGATAAAACAAGGCTTAGTTTGTTCAGTGGTGTTCTACCTGTTTTTTTTTTGTTGAGGAAAATAGGTATTAAAATGGATTATTTGAAGTGTTGTCACCTGCTGCATTTACTTTAAAGGACATGTGTCATGAGAAATATCAGGCTGCTATTGCTGATCTTATCCTTATAATGCTAGACACATGTCTGTGTCTGGCTCACTAATTTTAGGACATAGATACAGAACAGGTAACACAGAGGGGGTCATTTACTGTAGCGCGATTCTGCCTTTGCACAAATTTTAGCGCACAGAATCGCAAATTTGCGCTAATTGGTGCGAAAATCGAATTCACTAAAGCCCCGAGGGAAAAATACTCCCCCAAATCAAATTCACTATAGCGCCCAGACAACAGTGACTGACTAAAAAACTAGCCATGGTAGAAGCAAGGGAATTGCACATGGAAATAATGTTTAGAGCATGATATGATCACCTAAATGGTTCTTAAAAATGTAGTATCTTGTTTAGTGTTGAGCGAACCCGGACTGTAACGTTCGGGTCCGTACCGAACTTTGGGGTGTCCGGGACCCGGACCCGAACATGGACGTTTCGAAAAACGTTTGGGTTCGGTTCTGGGTTCTGGTAGTTGATCACGCATGTTGAATAGCTGCAGGGCAGCCAATCAACAAGCGTTTCACTGGTTTACCTTAGAAGTCATCACAGCCATGCCTACTAATGGCATGGCTGTGATTGGCCAGTGCATCATGTGACCCAGCCTCTATGTGAGGCTGGAGTCACAGTGCTACATGTCATATGCTCTTGGGTTAGTGTAGGGAGAGGATGCTGCCGGCGTTTTTGTGAGGGACAGATTGCAGACATTTTGACATCTGATCCTGCATCCTGAGATTACTACTACTGTTGCTCTGAGGGACAGATTGCAGAAATTTGAGATTTCACATACTGCTGCTTTGAGTGACAGATTGCAGATCAAACTCTGCATAACACAACAATTGATACGTTCGTACACAACGATCAGATTGTGGGATCGTACACAACGATCAGATTGTGGGAGTAATTTGAGATTTCACATACTGCTGCTTTGGGCGATCTGACTGCACTAGGTAGAGGCTTCTGCTTAGAGGGACAGATTATTGTGTAAAAATCATCTCGTAGTTCTAAAAGGAGAGGTTCTAGCTGCAGCTGTAAGTGACACATTATTGTTCAAAAATCATCTCCTAGTTTATTTGATTTTAATTTATTTTCCCTATCCCCATTTTTTTGTAGGGCACTTGCCCCACTCTTACCCCCATTTTACTTCCTTTTGCAGCCCTCTAGCAATTGCCAGGACTTTGTTACAGCCATTTTTGTGCCTAAAAGTTTGGGTCCCCATTGACTTCAATGGGGTTCGGAGTCCGGGATAACGTTCGGGCAACGTTCGGTGCTGAACCCGGACTTTTTCCCAAAGTTCGTTTGGACCCGCAGAACCCGAACGTCCAGGTGTTCGCTCAACTCTAATCTTGTTTAATGATGATCTGCTTTTAAATTGTTGAAAAAAGTGATGTATAACCTGAAATATCATTGAGAAACTGAAAAGAGCCAAATTCCCCCTTTTTTCCTGAATATTCATCAGCACAACTGAGCATGCTCAGACAAGAAAATTCCCTAATTTTAACTCCCAGGCCTTTTTTTAGAGGGCGCTATAGTAAATTTGCAAATTCGCGCTTGTCTATAATGCCTTCTTGAGAAGGCAAATTCGATCTATATAGCCTAATGCAAGTTTCAGCCATTGATTCTAATGGTACAATTCTAACTTCCTTAAAGAAATCCTTTTCATGTTGAGATGAAATGTATCTTTCTCTCAAACAAATTGTCCCTGCAACAATGTTGCTATTTCATGATCGAATTTGTTTTTAAGAATGTTAGAATGTTTAATCTTCTCATGTTTTGTTAAAATATTTTTTCTCTGTCTCTCGCTTGTTGCTGTCCATCTCATTAAAATCTTTTGCTAAACTCACACAGGTATCTTCAGAAACCACAAACTATACCATTGCTGTTGCAATAACAACACTGTTCTACACACCAAGCACCACCAAATAGCACAGGATAAACTCCAGACTAATGTAATTCTACCACCTATATGTCCAAAGAAATGCAGTATATGTGTATTTATGTGTAGGAGGGTTGCACACTTGGCAGACCGGTGGCTAACAGCTTAATGCTTCTACCTAGAAACATAGAGGTTCTGGGTTTGCATCCCGAGCATATCACTTCATGTAGAGAGGTTTTCTGTTCTCATAACTCCTTACCAAAATTATGTCTAAATGTAGTATTTATGTGTAGGAGATTTCCACCACTATTGCAAATTGTGTCACATGTTTTCTATGGGCAATGACTATAATCAGCCTTAACATTTCCCATCCAGCAATTATTGCAGCTTCTTATAAAGGCAAATGCCCCAAAATGAGAGATGTTCTATAGCAGAATGTTCACAGTACTGAGCCATAACAAACATTCAAACAGATGGCATATGCCAGAAACAGGTTGTTCAATGGTTATCCAGCCTTCCACAGTACATCTGCATTGGTTCATTTATTGCACCCCTGAGACTTAGGACTGTTTGACATAATAGCAATGGATGTTCCATGAATATGGCTAAAGGCTTAGCACTTCTGCTGAGCAAACCTGGGGTTCATAGGTTCTAATCCCAAAGGTGCCACATCCTGTAGAAAGGCTGTCAGCTCTTCATGTGTTAAACATAACTCATGTCCTTCCCCAAGTTTTATATAAATGTAGCATTTATGTGGACGAGGGTTCCACCACCATTGCAAATCTTGCACAATCTGTGATCTTGCCAAAAGTATTGGGAAGCCTGCCTTTATACACACATGACCTTTAATAGCACCCCAGTCTTAGTCTGTAGGGTTCAAATTTGATTTAGCCAATATATCAGTGCAGGGACCTTTTTTTTTCCGGCACCAGAATCGGATCGCATGGGTGTTCTCACTCATGCTATCCGATTCCTATCGGAATCCACAGTTAGCACTGCGATCTATGAACCAATCTGGGGGTGTCATTACTATTGTACTGACACTCGCAGCGGTTCACAGAAGGCAGTGTGAACTGCTTGTGGGAGAGGTGCCATGCAGGTGCTGAAATCGTGCTGGTTCCTGCATCGCACCTATGTGAACCTGGGCCAGAGCGGCTTTCACACTTGTGTGACCTGAAATTCGACCTCAAGTTGCTTCAAAGTCGGACCAAAGTAGTTCAGGGACTACTTTGAAGTCACACATATATGAATGGGGCTCATTGGAAATCATCTTCAGGCCCCTTTCACACTTGTGCGACTTTTCCTGCGACTTGGGACTGCAAAGTCACATGAAAAGTTGTTCCCCGTGATTTTCAATGAGTACCATTCATATTTGTGTGACTTCAAGTCGCAGTGACTTCAAAGTAGTCCCTGCACTACTTTGGTCCGACTTTGATGCAACTTGAGGTCCATAGACCTCAGGATTACACAGCTATTGCTTCAAGTCACATCAAAATCACTGCAAAACATAGCAGGAAAAATTGCAGCAAATCGCAGTAAAATTGCACAAATTTCAAGTCGCACAAGTGTGAAAGAACAACCCCTGAAAAACAACCCCACACCATAATCCCCACTCCTGATTTTGGCCAGTGCACAAAGCAAGGTCCATAAAGACATGGATGAATGAGTTTGGGGCGGAGGAACTTGACTGGCCTGTACAGAGTCCTGACCTTAACCCGATTGAACACCTTTTGGATGAATTAGAGTGGAGACTGTGAGCCAGGCCTTCTCATCCAACATCAGTGCCTGACCTCACAAAAGTGCTTTGGGAAGAATGGTCAAACATTCCCATAGACACACTCCTAAACCTTGTGGACAGCCTTCCCAGAAGAGTTGAAGCTGTTATAGCTGCAAAGGGTGGGCCAACTCAATATTGAACCCTACGGACTAGGACTGGGATGCCATTAAAGTTCATGTGTGTGTGTAAAGGCAGGCGTTTTGACAATATTGTGTGGGCGAACACATTTGAAAATAGTAAGTGTTCTTGTTTATCAGGTGCAATCACTATAGAGTTAGGCAGACATGAAGAGAGAGATTGAATGACACTGGTGGGCGTGTACTTCCATTGGGCGCATCGGTGTGCTAACAATACAACCTATGTTATATAAATGGTTGCAGTAGAGGGGTTGGTTTGCCCTGCGAAGAGGCTGTGTTATTTGCTGTGGTTTTTGGGGGGAGTAGGGCTGATATTGTGCATAATGACAAATGCCCCACTTGGGCTGTTAGTTGAAATTCTTGTGCATTATGTCCATCAAGAGTGTGGCTTTGCTGTCAATGCTGTGTATTGTTGCTGTCTGACCATGCATTCATGGTTTGGGAGCATCTGCTGATCTTCTTCTCTTTGATCTCATTGCTTAATCATGTACACAGAAATGCATCTTCCAACAGAACCGTCACCAATGTATGTGTGTGGAATGTGGGGTGGTGGGTGTTAATGTTTGGAATATGCGTCTTTTAATATTTTGTATTTTTTTTTTAAGAATGACTGACTTTTTTTGTACTTTTGTATAATCTTGCAGCTAAACATTTGTTGGTGGTTGGTATCTGTTGAGAGTAGTTGTACTATGAAATGTGTAGCCTGCTATACACTGTGAAATTAAAGCTATGTCCACTGTAAGGCTTGGAAAATTTTTAGATTGTAAGCTCCTATGAGCAGGGCCATTAGATCCCAATTGCTAAATGTTTGTCTAAATGTGTAATTGTGTTGCTGCTGTGCAAATAAATGTAAATTCTTGAGCTTTTTTTTTTTTTTAATTGTTTTGGGGGAGCTGGGTTTGGAGAAGAGAACTGTCTCGCTAATGACAAATTATGAGTGTGTAATCGTGGATTTAAAAAACTAATCTCTTCAGCACACCTGCAAGTAAATGATAAAGGTTGTTTAAGTGGAGTCTTTTCTTTTAACAGGTCTGGAGAATTGCAGGTAAGTGCCGGTTCACACTGCTGCACTGTGCAACAGTGCGTCTGATTCACACCGCAGTACAAGTCACATGCGCTGTCAATGCGATGCGATATCAGCCATACAGATAGGATGGCTGAATTTGCATTGCCTTTGGACCAAACTCGCACAGGACCCTTTTTTTTTTGGTCAGCACCAGAATTGGATTGCATGGGTGTTCATGTCCAAACTGTTTGCACTGTGATATGTGAGCTGAAATGGGGTGTCATTAACAACGTATTGACACTCCCAGCAGGTCACACATGGCAGTGTGAAATGCTATGCGGGAACCTGCAGTGGATTTGTGCATCTCCTAATGAATTTAGCTGGTGGATAGGCAATGTTGTATGTCTCAAACTTGTCTGTCACTCACCTACCTATTACTAAAAAAGCAATTGTGATTGTGATCAAACATTCGTAAGCAAGTGTGGCTTTGTCCTCTGACCCGGGAATGTCATTGTGTTAACCCAGAAGTGCCTTTGCTGGTCAGTATCTCTATATAAGTGAATATAGTGAGGTTCCATTTCAGCAAAGAGGAGGTGCTACTCATTTGAGGGGTAAGTGTAGGAAATATACTTGTGCTTACACCGTGTGGGGGATGATGCGGTAGCTATATTTGGTGGGGATGGGGTTAATTTATTTGTTCATGTGGGATCACCACACATTCACTTCCTGCCAGGGCAGCCATCAGAAATTTTGGGGCCTCTTAAACAGCTTTAGACATTCCCCAGGGCCTTCCCACTAGGCCATTCCACCACATCCGCCCACTGGCCAGGGGTGTACACATGTCACAGCCCCAGTAGGAATTATACACCCTGTCACACTTACCGGGTATAGCCTGCCAAGCATGATTCATTCAAGTGAATTGTGCAATGCATGCTAGTGTGGGATCCAAGGGGTTAAAAAAACAGTGCACAGGCAGCACAGCCTCACCTAATGCTTGCAATAAGACCTTGTGCCGAACCAACGGTGTCCCCAAGCCGGGTGTCCCCCTCCCATAGATTCCAATGTTAAAGGCTGCTAAAGTCTTTATTGTAAGGGCCCTTGAGACACTGGGGCCCCTTACAACAGTACTGCCTGTACCCCCCTGACGGCGGCCCTGCTTCATGCCCATGCGCACACATCACTTCCTGGTTACAGGCACATTACACTTCCTGCATGTATTCTGCTGATGTAAATCAGTAAGGACTGTGTGTGTATGTGTATATATATATATAAATGAGAGAACTGCTTTTATATTATATATATATATATATATATATATATATATATATATATATATATATATATCTGAGAGAGTTGCTTATATACACTCCTTTTATACTTGGCCAACTTTTCCTGAAACTATTCATATCTGTGCTACTTCAAGTGGCACCAACTTCAAAGTAGTCCCTCTACTACTTTGGTGTGACTTGAGGTTCCTAGCTCTCAATATTACTCAGGCATTTCCTGAAGTTGGGACAATGACATGGGCAAACTGCATTACTTTCAGAATAACACCTTTGACTTAGGCCCCATTCGCACTTGTGTGACTTGAAAGTCATGCAACTTTGATGTGACTTGAAGCAATGCCTGTGTAATCTTGAGGTCTAGGGACCGCAAGTCATATGAAAATTGGACCAAAGTAGTTCAGGGACTAGTTCGAAGTTGATACCACTTGAAGTCAGACAGCTATGAATGCTACTCATTGGAAATTGTAGGGTCCAACTTGACAGGTGACTTTGCAGTCCCAAGGCGCAGGACAAGTTACACAAGTGTGAAAGGGGCCTTAGATATCCACCCAAAAGTGGAAGCTCTGTTTATCTCTCTCCCCCCCTTCTCACCTCACTGCAGCAAGATATAGCAGAAATTGGTCACCCCTCCTCCTTCCCTGCTGACAGGCCATACAGAAAGTGCATGCGCAGTAGGGAATTGGCAATGGAGGCGACAGCACCTGAGAGCCAATGGAAACTTGGGCTGGGGTGCGAACATCACTAGCTTCCAGGACAGTGTCCTAATAAAGTCAGCAGCTGCAGGATGTATAGCTGCTGACTTGTACATTTTCTGTGGTGGGGGGGCTGAGGCACCACTTTAATATCAGCGTGGTTACCTAGATTGGTGAGCTGGGATTGAGCCCCAGCTATCACATGGTACTTGGGCTTGTCTCAACAACCTGTACCATGTGAATAGTTTCAGCTAATCACAGATCAGTAGTAATCCCAGCTGACATGAATGTCAAACAATTCTGACTGTTCAAAGTTTGGCTGGTACCATGATTTGTATGTTATCAGCAAGCCTACATGATACATTTAAACAAGGCTATCTAACTCACAGAGTAGTTCAATGGTATGGATGGTATGACCTTCTGAAAGCTTGCATTGTACTCAGCATTAGATGTTGAAAATATGCAAATTACGCATATTCGCCAATTAGCCAATGCACATCAGTTTGATTGCTTCCATACTATGAATTCTTTAAATGAATGCAATGGTATGTACATATTCAATAATATTATGATGTGGAATTGGAATAATCACACACTAGTTAACGTGCCGGTAGTTAGTTTGTAGAGAATTAACAGAATCCAAGATTAGTAAATGTATTTTCTATGGCTGGTTGTGGTCAACTTCATAGTGTAGTGGTTCCTTCTAATACCTTCAAAGCTTACAGCTACAGGTTCGGATCCTACCGGTGTCATCTCTACACTTTGCATTGTACTTGGCATTATATTCTGAAAATATGTGAAGGCATATTTGCCAATGCCCATAAGTTTGAATACTTCCATACTATGATCTTTTGCAATGGTATGTACATATTCAATAATATTATAGTGTAGAATTGGAACAATCACACACTAGTTAACGTGCCGGCAGTTAGTTTGTAGAGAATTAACAGAATCCAAGATTAGTAAATGTATTTTCTATGGCTGGTTGTGTTCAAGTCAATAGTGTAGTGGTTCCTTCTGATACCTTCAAAGTTTACAGCTACAGGTTCAGATCCCACCAGTGTTGATATTTGCCAATGGTTTCCATTTTGCTGTGGTAGTACCCATACCCTTTTTCAAGCAAATCATATTCATACAACCCTTCAATGGATTCTGCAGGTTCAAGCCCAATTGACATCAGCTATTCCCACATATGCCGATTAAGAAGGCATATTCGTGGCAATAAAGCGATTTTGGGTTCGCATGATTGCTCAGTTCATATGCTAATTGCCTTGAATGGATGTTATTTTAAGGTGTCGCGTGATCGCATATTCGCGATATAGTGAATTAGCCCCAGAGTGTCAGAAAAATTACAGAATTTTTTATCTCTATAACTTTTTCAGGTCAACAAATTAAAAATGATGAAAGTGAAAAAAATAGCACAAGAGCTAACCTTCCTGGTGATTAGGTCCCTCTTAAAGTGACTGACTTGCAGCATCTTGGACCACTCAGACAAGAAATTGTGCCATGATTCAGCTGGCAAACAGCAATATTGGGAGACTGTGGTCTGATGTTTTTGGGCACGGTGAGGCTGATCCAATTAAGAAACATAGAAGAGTGATGATGTCTGAGTATAGCTCTATGTTTGATCCAGGCATGATTTAATCCAATTAAAACCAGACATACCAAAAAAAAAAAGAATTCAATAGATAATGTCTGAGGACCTCTTTTTTCTTAAGATTTTAATGCCAGCCATCTAGACACTTAGCCATTGGCTAAATTGGAAAGTTTGATTTCACTTGACATTTTCTTTACATGTAACAAAATGTCAATGCTGAAAAAATGTTACCCTGTGAACTACTAACTACTTATTTTTTTTGTAGTTCCTTGGAAGCACAGAGGTTGAACAACCTAAAGGCACTGAAATAGTGAGAGATGCAGTTAGAAAACTCAAGGTAAGAAAATAGACATAATATACTAGTTTTGTTTTAATGGAGTGGTTTTCTAAATGTCTTTCTGTCTGTCAAGTTAAAGTGAGGACACGCCTTCAAACTACATTTTGGCAGATTGTAGACCTAGATTACTGTGAGGAGGCATAATTTACTAAGCATGGATAAAGCAGTAGATTTTATTTAAATTCATATAAAAAAAATTGTACTGTTAGGAAAATAATTTTGGTCACTAAACTTTTTCAGTAGCAGAATTTATGAATCAGTCTAAAATCCACTGTTAGTACTCAGATGTTACAAAGCGCGACAGAGTGTCATATATTACAAAAAATTGTCATAGACTGCTCGCATGTACTAAACTAAATGATTTCATAGACTTCTTGCATCACCACATGTGATCAAATGATATAATAGGCTGCTGGTACATTAATGCTTACCATTGTTCTCTTACTGACATACAATAGAAGCTGTTCTATGGAGCAGTAGTTCTGAACCTCAGTCCTCAAGTAACCATGTTTTGGAAACTTCCTTTAGATAAAATAGCCCTTATCAATACCATGTCATTTATATTGATTTAAAGGAGCTGTGCAAAGTATAGGAAACCTGAAAACATGGCCCGTTGGGATTGGTTGAAGACTGAGGTTGAGAACCACTGCTGTAGAGAGTCCAAGTCACATTCAATTAACAGAATACATTGCCTTTTTTCAAACATACAATATGGCAGTCACATAACTAGTTATATGAAAAGTAACAAAAAGAACATCAAATATATGACATCAAGAAATATTTTAGCAGAATCACTTTGCCATTTTTAACAAGATGCCCCAACATGGCCCCAGTTGTCACATACTGTAGTTGAAGGTGATGTTTGCTTTTTTCTTTTAATATATATGCACAGTATACGCAATTGGTGGTTTACCTGGGTGCCAGGTGTGGTGGAGAATGTGAATCACTCCATGTGACAGCACTGGGCCATTCATTGTTGTCAGATGGGTAATCTATGGCCCATTGTAAGCGCTGCCGCTGACTGCAGTGACTGTGAGATTTCCTTTTGTCATTGCTGGTTGATTGGAGAATCTGGTAATCAGAAGGGAGGCAAGTGTATTTGTCTGTTGCATTGTGTATTACAATGAACCTGCTGCTTTGCTATTCATGAGCCGATTCTTATATGCAGAAAGCAATCAAAGTTTGCTCTATTTTAGCCCAGTACTAGATGAATTATGTTTGGATGTTCTAGGTTTGGATGTTCTGGGTTACTGCACTTAAAGAAGAACTGCAGTCATAATTTGCAATAAAAAACATATTTGCCATTCTGAAGCTTCCCTCCAACCACTTTGCATATTATTTTATATATACTGTGATTCTGTACTTGCCAAATATGCTGCAGAAATCTCCCTCTACTAAGTCTGGCTGCATCCATTTTAACTGTGAGCAGCTGAAGCTGCTGCCTAGTCACTTCCTGGATTTACACAGGCACAACACACCTCCAGTTCTGCAACACTCATTGGCCCTCTTATGACTCGCCCCCCTCCCTTCCTGGAAAACTCTCACGAGAGAGAGAGAGAGAGAGAGAGAGAGAGAGAGAGAGCTGTGCATGTTGTCAAACGCCTAGGCTTTTTCCCAGCCAAGAAACAGGAAGTGGGTTGTATAAGGAATTTACTGGCAGAAAGAATATGTTTTACTATCCAAAGTTAAAACAACAAGGGCAGAGGATTTAATAGATGGAAAGATGAAAAATGACTGAATTTACACTTTAAAGTGTAGATCTAGCCAAAACCTACATCAGAAATGAAATGAAATTTTTTTTTTTGGATTATGTCCATGCATTATTTTTTATAAAGCAAAATATGATGTCAGACTATTATTAAATCTATCATAAATCTGAAAGCAAAAGGCAACCGTTTTATCAATAGAGTGATGATATCTGACCCCTTCCAGAATAACTTTGCCCATTCAATATATGATGTAGGCTAAAACGTAAAACAAGTACAAGCAAAGGCTCCTAAGCAAGTGCCAAATCCAGTTACTATGTGATGCACAAAAAAATAATATGCACATAAATAAAATATACTAAAAACTTATTTTAACTCTCCTGACAGAGCCTATCCTCTTTCATTTGCATCTCATACACTTCCCCTGCAGTGGAAAGGTTTCAGCAATGGAGGCGGTGCTGTCATTTCAGAAAGCAGTAGGCAGGACTAGGTGTAGCCAGACGCTGACTGACAAGCTGTACACTTGTGAATCATCAGTGGCAGTGCTGAGAGCCATGCCCACTGGAACCTCATCTCATCCCACTGTAGTGCAAGCAGACACCACCTACATGAGACTAGTAATCTCTGAATTCAGGAGCAGTGCAGCATTATTGCCTCACCATCACTAGAAGCTGCATTAGGTGGAATTCATGGGTAGGATCAACAAGTATTTATACAACTTTGCAGGGGTGTCAAGAGAAAACTGTATGAGCCGATGTAATATAAAAATGGCGTTAAACTCAAAAACTAAAATTTTACATATTGTAGTTTACCAATCCTTAATGTGGTAGCTGCACTAGTTTTCTTTTTTAGGCTTTGTTTTCTTTATTTCCACCTGGTGATCTAGCTAGCAATACACTTTCTGTTCATTCCACTAGAGGAACAATGAAGACACCTTTGGACAGCTGCTGGGGAGATGGTAGTGTTAGACTAGCAGATTTAGATGGTCTGTTAACAGATAATAAAAATAACTGACTTATTGGCTGGATCATCAGATAACAATAAAGGAAAAATACCTAAAAAAAAGGAAACCAGTGCAGTCACCACATCCATGATTTGGTAAATTGCAATATACCGTATTACAATTTTGTTTTTGGGTTTAATACTACTTTACGTGGTGCAGTCCATGGAAGGCCATTGTTCTGTTTAAATGATAAGTTCACCTTTGAAACATGGTAAATGTTTCATCCGTATTTAGAGTGGAACATGTAAAATGTTCCAGCTCTTGGCTCCTCTCTCCCTGCTTCCCCCTCCCTGTGACAGTGGGCAAGGGGATCTTTTCTCTTACGTTCACTGACAGACGCAGCTCTTCTTAATTGACACGTGGGTTTATGTCGTCCTATCAGGAGTGACTAGGCAAAACAGATGCAAAAGCATCAGAGATAGGCTGGCCCCTCTCATGGGGGCCGTCCTCACCTGAGCCTATAAAACCCCCTGCTGGCCAATGGCATTCAATTTTGTTTGCCTAGTGCAAAGGAGTTGACTGGGTTCCCTTATGGGACCTGCATTTTTTTCTGCAGTGCGGGCAGCCTGTGGCTGTTGCCACCTATGCCCAGTGTCTGGCTTTTGCCTTTCCAGTGGCCTTGGCCGGCAGCAATCCTTCCCGGGACAAGGGGGGTAAGTCTGCTTCGGGTGGCTACCCGCAACGCCCGTCGGGCTGGTGAGTGGACCCCTCCCCCGCCCTTAGGACGTGGGGGGGGCGACATCCGGGGCAGTAATTATTTATTGGTGGTAGCTTCTTTCCCTGTCAGGGGGACACTTTTTTATTGCGTGCCCCCCTCCTTCCCCCCACCTCCGCCCCCCCCGGTCTGCCGCGTTTGCGCGGTGTCGCGTTGCGTCTTTTAAGGCCCTGGGACCTATACTGCATCACTGGGGAACGTTCGTTAGCACACTTTTAAAAAATTAACCGCCGCCATTTTGTGGGGCTGGTTTATGCTGCACGAGCGCCACTTTCTCCCCGGTGGCAGTTTTTGGTATTACACTCTGTAAATTCTCCTCAGAGAAGCGCAGCTGCATGTGTGATACAGTCCTCAGAAGCGCCTTTTTTCCCTCACAGCGCTGACAGGCTACAGGGCTAGAAGCAGCAGGTTTGGCTGGCTCCTTGGGGTGTTGTTTTTAGTGGGCTTGTCCCCCCAGGTTCCCTGGGTGGTCTTAGGTGGTGGTGGTGATACGTGGGGAGGGTGTCCCATTCAGGCTATGTCTGGGGATGGCGATGCGATGGCTATGGACCCTGCAGCGCCCTCTGTAATGGAGACAGCTGAGCAAAGCTCCGCACAAGCCCCTGCAGTCACTTTGGACCTCCTGCGGGCTCTTTTTGTGGAATTCATTCCTAAGTTTACTGCTACAGCCCCTGAGCCCCCCGCTAAGCGCTTGGCCCCCCATGTCTCCTCAGGTGAAGATTCAGATCATGGGGTCGCCTCGGTTGTCACGGGGACCCCCGCGGAACTCTCTGAGGGCGAATTGTTCCTTTCTGAAGCTGAGGAGGACCAGGGGGCCTCAGTGGCGCGCGACAAGGCAATTGTAGCGGCCCTTATTGCTAACATTCGCCAGGCTATGTGCCTTGCTCAGCCTGAGGAGGCGCAGACTTCCACTTATGTCTGTGGGTCTATGAAGCCTCCTAAGGCCCCTAGGGCTTTTCCCTATGTTCAATTTTTTGAACGGGCTGTTTTTAAGGAATGGGGTTCCCCCAAAAATTCCTTCACCTTGCCTAAGCGTTTTGCAGTGCGCTATCCCTTTGAGGATGCTTTCCTAACACGGTGGGCTTCCCCCTCGGTGGACCCACTGGTGGCCCGTCTGAATAAGGCTACCACCCTTCCTGTGGAGGGGTCACCCTCTTTTAAGGACGCAGCGGATCGCCACACGGAAATGGTGTCAAAGGCTATATTTCAGGTGGCAGGTTTTGCTATGCGGCCAGCCTTGGCCTCAGCAATGTCAGCACAGTCCCTTTCTGAGTGTCTTTCCTCAGTGTGCAAAAATTTGAGTTGCAATTGTGCAAAGAATGAGTTGCATAATTTGCAACATGCGATGGATGGCCTCCATTATCTGTGCGACTCCCTGCTGGACATCATGACCATGCTGTCTAAAATTTCAGCCTTTGCTATTATCAGATGGGTGTTGTGGCTGAGGTCTTGGTCGGGTGATCAGGCGTCTAAAAAACGCCTCACTGACCTTCCCTTCCAGGGGAGTCATTTGTTTGGACCTCAGCTGGACGAAATCATTAAAGATTTCATGGGGGGAAAGAGTCTCTTTCTTCCGGAACCCAAATGACGGGACTTTTGCAGACGTCAGGGTCCCTCCTTTTCTGGGCAGAAGAAGTATTTTCGTGCCCCAGGTACAGCCGGGGCGGGTTCCAAGTCCGGTAAGGCCCCGGCTGGGTCTGGTAAGAGAACCTGGCATCGTAAGCCCGGAAAAGCGGAGGATAAGCCCTCCTCAGCATGACGGGTTGCCCCCGCCCATATGTCGGGTGGGGGGCCGGTTACTGGAGTTTGCGGACTGCTGGACAGCTCACGTCTCCGATCGGTGGGTCCTGGATGTGGTGTCCACCGGTTACCGGATAGACTTCAAAACTCTACCCCAGACAGGTTTTTTCCCTCAAACCTAAGACTTCCACAAGGGCATCTGGAGGAACTGTTCAACGCAGTCCAGTCCCTCGCGGACATGGGTGTCGTGGTGCCAGTTCCACTGGAGGAGAGGTTCTGCGGTTTTTACTCAAACCTCTTTGGGGTGCCCAAAAAGGGCGGGGTCAGGCCGATTCTGGATCTAAAAGCTCTGAACTGTTTTGTCAAAGCACAAAGGTTCAAGATGGAGTCCATTCGCTCGGTCGTTGCCGCCCTACATCAAGGGGAATTCTTAGCATCCCTGGACATCAGGGACGCCTATCTGCACGTTTCCATCTGCCAAAAACACCAGCGTTTTCTGCGTTTCGCAGTGGGAGACCTGCACTACCAGTTTGTGGCCCTACCATTCGGTCTGGCCTCGGCTCCCAGGGTGTTCACCAAGGTGTTGGCACCTGTCCTAGCACTGCTAAGACAGAGAGGTATCACAGTGGTAGCGTACCTCGATGACCTGCTCTTGAGGGCGAGTCGGTAGTTTCCTTGGAGGAGGACGTGACAGTCACGGCCTCTACACTAAGGGACTTCGGTTGGCTCATCAACCTGCAAAAATCCTCGCTTGCCCCCTCATGTCGCCTGGAGTACCTCAGTCTAATTCTAGACACGACTCAGGCGAAGGTGTTCTTGCCTCCCAACAAACTATTGGGGCTGCAAGCGGCAGTGAGGACCCTGCTGTCGCGCCGGAGGTCCTCCCTAAGGTTCTGCATGCGGGTGTTGGGTCTCATGGTTTCATCCTTCGAGGCGATTCCTTACGCCCAGAGTCACACCCGGCTCTTGCAGAAGGCGATTCTGTCAAAATGGGACAAATCTCCTTTTTCTCTGGACAGACTGATCCGTTTGGACCACCAGACCAGGGGATCACTGACTTGGTGGCTCCAGGCTCCAGCATTAACTCTGGAAAAGTCCTTTCTTCCCCTCAACTGGTCAATTGTGACGACGGGGCAGCAGTGTTAACTGGTCAACTCCCCTTCTTTCCTGAAAAGGTCTCAATTACGACCTCGGACCTCGGTGGTTCAGTCACTAGGGGACCAGACCACCAGGTTTGCCTAGTCAGA
>BLSH010357473.1:5374-25899 GCA_018402905.1 Glandirana rugosa | reverse complement strand
TGTATATCCACCACCTTAATGTAGTCAGACCTAAAATAAGACACGATAAAGCACCACGAACCTCACATCTTACCACTATAATAACGTTGTCGTTACCATAAAAAACACGAAACACTTCTATGGACACACTTAAAACCTTTTCTAAAAATACTCTACCTGTCGTTGTTCGTTTTCTGTCTCTTTTTGTACTCTTCTAACGTGTAACATTGTAAGAATTTTTGTTTAATCTACTACTTTATCGTTGTAACAACGTCCCTGTTAAACAAACTCTCTTTCTATGTAAAGTAGAGTTGTACTTTTCCTAAAGAAATATGTTGCTATTTCATCATCTAATTTGTTTTTAAGAATGTTACAATGTGCAATCTTCTCATGTTTTTCTCTGTCTTTTGCTTGTTGCTGTCCATCTCATAAAAATCTTTTCCAAAATTCACACAGGTATCTTCACAAAGCACAAAAAATACCATTGCTGTTGCAATAATATCACCATTCTACACTCCAAGCACCACGAAATAGCACAGAATAAAATCCAGACTGATGTAATTCCACCACCTATATGTGCAAATAAATGCAGTATATGTGTATTTATGTGTAGGAGGGCTGCATGCTCGGCAGACTGGTGGCTAACAGCTTAATGCTTCTACCTAGGAACATAGAGGTTCTGGGTTCATGTCCTGAGAATATCACTTCATGTAGAGAGGTTTTCTGTTCTCATAACGCATGTTCTTACCAAAATTATGTATAAATGTAGTATTTAAATGTAGGAGGATTCCACCACTATTGAAAATTGTGTCACATGTTTTCTATGGGCAAGGACTATAATCAGCCTTAACATTTCCCATCCAGCAATTATTGCAGCTTCTTACCAAGGCAAATGGCCTAAAATGAGAGATGTTCTATAGTAGAATGCTCACAGTACTGAGCCATAACAAACCTTGAAAACATGGCATATGCCAGAAACAGGTTGTTCAATGGTTATCCAGCCTTCCATAGTACATCTGCATTGGTTAATGTATTGCACCCCTGAGACTTAGGACTGTTTGACATCACAACAATGGATACTCCATGAATGTGGCTAAGGGCTTAGCACTTCTGCTGAGCAAAGCTGGGGTTCATAGGTTCAAGTCCCAAACATGCTACGTCCTGTAGAAAGGCAGTCAGCTCTTCCTGTGTTGATGAACATAACTCATGTCCTTCCCCAAGTTTTATATAAATGTAGCATTTATGTGGACGAGGGTTCCACCACCATTGCAAATCTTGCACAATGTGCGATCTTGCCAAAAGTATTGGGACACCTACCTTTATACACACATGAACTTTAATAGCATCCCAGTCTTAGTCTGTAGGGTTCAAATTTGATTCACCCAAGCCTTTGCAGCTATAGCAGTGCAGGGACCTTTTTTTCCCACAACAGAATCAGATCGCATGGGTGTTCTCACTCCTGCAATCCGATTCCTATCGGAATCAGCAGTTAGCACAGTGATCTATGAACCAATCTGAGGGTATCATTAATATTGTACTGACACCCGCAGCAGTTCACAGAAGGCAGTGTGAACTGCATGTGGGAGAGGTGCAATGCAGGAACCGGTGCTGAAATCATGCTGGTTTCTGCATCGCACCAATGTGAACCTGGGCTAAGGCCACTTTCACACTTGTGTGACCTGAAAGTCACATGACTTTACCGCGATTTGCCGCAATTGTTTGACATGATTTTGATGTGACTTGAAGCAATAGCTGTGTAATTCTGAGGTCTATCGACCTCAAGTTGCTTCAAAGTCTGACTACTTTGATGTAGCACAGATATGAATGGTGCTCATTGGAAATTATCTTCAGGCCCCTTTCACACTTGTGTGACTTTTCTTGCGACTTTGGACTGCAAAGTCACATGACAAGCCGTTCCCCATGATTTTCAATGAGTACCATTCATATGTGTGCGACTTCAAGTTGCAGTGACTTCAAAGTAGTCCCTGCACTACTTTGGTCCGACTTTGATGCGACTTGAGGTCCATAGACCTCAGGATTACACAGCTATTGCTTCAAGTCACATCAAAATCACTGCAAAACATTGCAGCAAATTGCTGTACAAATGCACAAATATCAAGTCGCACAAGTGTGAAAGAACAACCCCTGAAAAACAACCCCACACTATAATCTCACCTCCTGATTTGGACCAGTGCACAAAGCAAGGTCCATAAAGACATGGATGAGTGAGTTTGGGGTGGAGGAACTTGACTGGCCTGTACAGAGTCCTGACCTCAACTTGATAGAACACCTTTGGGATGAATTTGAGTGGAGAATGCGAGCCAGGCCTTCTCCTCCAACATCAGTGCCTGACCTCACAAAAGTGCTTTGGGAAGAATGGTCAAACATTCCCATAGACACACTCCTAAACCTTGTGGACAGCCTTCCCAGAAGAGTTGAAGCTGTTATAGCTGCAAAGGGTGGGCCAACTAAATATTGAACCCTACAGACTAGGACTGGGATGTCATTAAAGTTCATGTGCGTGTAAAGGCAGGCATTTTGACAATATCATGTGGGCTAACACATTTGCAAATTGTAAGTGTTCTTGTTTATCAGGTACAATCACTTTGAGTTGGCAGACATGAAGAGACAGATTGAATGACATTGGTGGGTGTGTACTTCCATTGGGCTTGTCAGTGTGCTAACAATACAACCTATGTTATATAATTGACTGCATTAAGGGAGTTTGGTTTGCCCTGCGAAGAGGCCGTGTTATTTACTGTGGTTTTTGGAGGAGTAGGGCCTATATTGTGCATAATGACAAACGCCCCACTTTGGCTGTTCGTTGAAATTCTTGTGCATTTTGTCCATCAAAAGTGTGGCTTTGCTGTCCATCTTGTGTATCGTTGCTGTCTGACCATGCATTCATGGTTTGGGAGCATCTGCTGACCTTCTACTCTTTGATCTCATTGATTAATCATGTACACAGAAATGCATCTTCCAGCAGAATTGTCACCAATGTATGTGTGTGGAATGTGGGGCGGTAGGTGGTCCTGTTTGGAATATGCGTCTTTTTAATATTTTGTATTTTTTTTAAGAATGACTGACTGTTTTTTTGTAATTTGGTATAATCTTGCAGCTAAACATTTGTTGGTGGTTGGTGTCTGTTGAGAGTAGTTGTACTATGAAATGTGTAGCCTGCTAAACACTGTGAAATTAAAGCTATGTCCACTATAAGGCTTGGAAAAAATTTAGATTGTAAGCTCCTATGAGCAGGGCCATTAGATCCCAATTGCTAAATGTTTGTCTAAATGTACCACCTAATATACCTGTACTAATGCCACTAAATGAATGTACATGTGTTGCTGCTGTGCAAATAAATGTAAATTCTGGAGCTATTTTTTTTTTATTTGTTTTGGGGGGAGCTGGGTTTGGGGAAGTGAACCATCTTGCTAATGACAAATTATGAGAACTTGTAATCGTGGATTAACAAAAACCTAACCTCTTCAGCACACCTGCAAGTAAATCATAAAGGTTGTTTAAGTGGAATCTTTTCTTTTAACAGGTCTGGAGAATTGCAGTCAAGTGCCGGTTCACACTGCACTGTGCAAGATTGTGTCTGATTCACACCGCAGTACAAGTCACATGCACTGTCCATGCGATTTCAGCCATACAGATAGGATGGCTGAATTTGCATTGCATTCAGACCAAACTCGCACAGGACCTTTTTTTTTTTTTCTTTTGGTCCACACCAGAATTGGATTGCATGGGTGTTCATGCCCATGCGATCCGATTAATGTCCGAACTGTTAGTTTGCACTGTGATATATGAGCTGAAATGGGGGCGTCATTAACAATGTATTGATGCTCCCAGCAGGTCACACATGGCAGTGTGAAATGCGATGCAGGAGCCTGCAGTGGATTTGCAGGGTTCCCACATTGCACAAGTGTGAACTGGCACTCATAATGAATTTAGCTGGTGGATAGGCAGTGTTGTATGTCTCAAACTGAGCCTTTGTCTTTGTCATTCACTTGCCTATTACTAAAAAAAAAAAAAATTGTGATTGCGATCAAATATTAGCAGGCAAGTGTGGCTTTGTCCTCTGACCTGGGAATGTTATTGTGTTCACCCAGAAGTGCCTTTGCTGGTCAGGATCTCTATATAGGTGGCTATAGCGAGGTTCCATTTCAGCAAAGAGGTGCTTCTCATTTGATGGGTAAGTGTAGGAAATATACTTGTGCTTACACCATGTGGGGGAGGATGCGGTAGCTATATTTGGTGGGGATGGGGTTAATGTATTTGTTCACCACACATTCCCTTCCTGCCAGGGCAGCCATCAGAAATTGTGGGGCTTCTTAATCGGCTTTAGACCTGCCCCCCCCTTCTGACCACCAACATTCCCCAGGGCCTTCCCACTGGGCCATTCCACCACATCCGTCCACTGGCCAGGGGTGTACACATATCGCAGCCTCAGTAGGAATTATACACCCTGTCACACTTACCAGATGTAGCCTGCTAAGCATGATTCATTCAAGTGAAGTGTGCAATGCATGCTAGTGTGGGATCCAAGGGGGGGTAAAAAAACAGTGCACAGGCAGCACAACCTCACCCAGTGCTTGCAATAAGACCTCGGGCTGAACCATAGATGCTGGAGGTCCCAAACCTGGCCCAGTTGTTGCCCAGGGGGCGCTCTCTATTTGACTAAAGTTTGGTATTTTTATTGGCTATGGTTTGGGAGAACGGTGTCCCCAGACTGGGTGCCCCCTCCCATAGACTCCAATGTTAAAGACTTGAGACACTGAGGTCCCTTACAACAGTACTGCCTGTACCCCCCTGATGCCGGCCCTGCTTAATGTCCATGCGCACACACATCACTTCCTGGTTACAGGCACATTACAGTTCCTGCATGTATTCTGCTGATGTAAATCAGTAAGGAGTGTGTGTATATGTGTGTGTATATATATATATATATATATATATATAAATGAGAGAGCTACTTTTATATTTTATATATATATATATATATCCGAGAGAGTTACTTCTATACACTCCTTTTACACTTGGCCTGAAACTATTCATATCTGTGCTACTTCAAGTGGCACCAACTTAAAAGTAGTCCCTGTACTACTTTGATGTGACTTGAGATTCCTAGCTCTCAATATTACTCAGGCATTCCCTGAAGTTGGGACAATGTTGTGGGCAAACTGCATTACTTTCAGGAGAACACCTTTTGACTTAGGCCCCATTCGCACTTGTGTGACTTGAAAGTCATGCAACTTTGATGTGACTTGAAGCAATGCCTGTGTAATCTTGAGGTCTAGGGATCGCAAGTCATATCAAACTTGGATCAAAGTAGTTCAGGGACTAGTTTGAAGTTGATACCACTTGAAGTCAGACCGCTATGAATCCTACTCATTGGAAATTGTGGGGTCCAACTTGACAGGCGACTTTGCAGTCCCAAGTTGCAGAACAAGTTGCACAAGTGTGAAAGGGGCCTTAGATATCCACCCAAAAGTGGAAGCTCTGCTTATCTCTCTTCCCTCCCCTTCTGATGCCACATTTGGCACCTTTTCGAGGGGGGTACCCACTTCCGACAGACCTCACTGCAGCGAGGTATGGCAGAAATTTGTCACCCCTCCTCCTTCCCTGCTGCCAGGCCTTTCAGAAAGAGCAGTGCCCTTTGTGCATGTGCAGTAGGGAATCGGCAATGGAGGAGACAGCACCTGGGAGCCAGTGGAAACATGGGCTGGGGTGCCAACATCACTAGCTTCCAGGACAGTGTCCTAATAAAGTCAACAGTTGCAGGATGTATAGCTGCTGACTTGTACATTTTCTGTGGTGGGGGGGCTGAGGCACAACTTTAATATCAGCTTGGTTACCTAGATTGGTGAGCTGGGATTGAGCCCCAGCTATCACATGGTACTTGGGCTTATCTCAACAACCTGTACCATGTGAATAGCTTCAGCTAATCACAGATCAGTAGTATCCCCGGCTGACATAATTGTCAAACAATTCTGACTGTTCAAAGTTTGGCTGGTACAATGATTTGTATTGTATCAGCAAGCCTACATGATACATTTAAACAAGGCTATCTAACTCACAGAGTAGTTCAATGGTATGGATGGTATGACCTTCTGAAAGCTTGCATTGTACTCAGCATTAGATGCTGAAAATATGCAAATGCATATTTCGCCAATTAGCCAATGCACATCAGTTTGATTGCTTCCATACAATGAATTCTTTAAATGCATGCAATGGTATGTACATATTCAATAATATTATGATGTGGAATTTGAATAATCACACACTAGTTAACATGCTGGCAGTTTGTAGAGAATTTTCAGAATCCAAGATTAGTAAATGTATTTTCCATGGCTTGTTGTGGTCAACTTCATAGTGTAGTGGTTCCTCCTAATACATTCAAAGCTTACAGCTACAGGTTCGGATCCTACCGGTGTCATCACTACACCTTGCATTGTGATTGGCATTATATTCTGTATTCTGAAAATATGTGAAGGCATCTGCGCCAATGCCCATCAGTTTGATTGCTTCCATACTATGAACTTATGCACATGTACATATTCAATAATATTATAGTGTGGAATTGGAATAATTACACACTAGTTAACGTGCCGGCAGTTAGTTTGTAGAGAATGAAAAGAATACAAGATTAGTAAATGTATTTTTTCTGGCTAGTTGCGGTCAACTCTATAGCGTAGTGGTTTATTCTGATATGTTCAAAGCTTACAGCTCCAGATTCGGATCCTACAGATGTCATCAGCAGCACACCTTGCATTGTATGCAGCATTGTGCTTTCCATTTTGCTGCGGTAGTTCCCATACACTTTATCAAGCAAATCATGTTTATACAAACCTTCAATGGATTCTGCAGGTTCAAGCCCAATTACATCAGCTATTCCCATATATGCCGATTAAGAAGGCATATTCGCATGATCGCCTATTTGATATGCTAATTGGCTTTAATCGGCGTTAATTCTTAGCGTCGCGCAAGCGCATATTCGCGATATAGTGAATTATCCCCTAAGTGACTTAAGGATTCCTGACACATTGTTTTACATTTATATTTTTGTGAATCATATAGTTTTTTCACTAGCACAAATGCACTTTATTAGCAGATGGGCTAATTAACTTTGCACTTAATTAACTCTTCACCGTGGACTTAGTATTACCACCTCCTATAATTTAACACATATATATCTAATTGCTCACACATGATACTCGATTGTTATCTATATTGATATTGATTGTTGGCACGTGAATAAAGAAGAGTTGTGTGTCCAGACCCCCAAACTCAGTGGACCAGAGCTAATATTTTTTGTACCACCACAGTTCACATCTATAAAGCAGCCATTCTTAAAGAGGAAGTAAACCCAGATTGGGTTTACTTTCCTCTATATTCCCCTCTAATGTAGAATCATAATGGGCTACTATGCATCACATTGTAGCCCATTATGTGCCACTTACCTGCAAACGAAGCCTGCGACGTTCAGCGATGTCGCCGCTCCAGGCCGCAACCATCTTCTGCCCCTCTTCCTTCTGAGGCCGCGACTCCGGCGCTGTGCATGCGCACGGGAGCCGCCATTCACGGCACGGTCACAGTGGAGGAACGGCACAAAGGCTGTTCCTTCACTGCGCATGTGCCGACATGACATCGGCACAGCTTCAAAACTGCATGACTCCTGAACCGTACAGGTTTAGGAGATATGCAGGGCACCTACAGGTAAGCCTTATCATAGGCTTACCTGTAGGTTAAAGTGGTTGCCACAAGTTGACAACCACTTTAACTAGTTCTTAGCTAGCTAGTTCATACAACTCAATGACCCTGACGTAGAAGGGGCAACCAAGTATACTGTGCAGGCCAGCTGCCTGCATCCTAACAACTAATGATGTCACCCGTGATCCCTTGTCCTGTTAATTGCCATTTTTTTGTAAATTTAATTTCCTTATTTGACGGCACTCCTGATGAACTGCACCCCAGTTGAGAAAGGTGGGTTTAGAGTAGTAAAATATTTTTGGTGAATAAATTGTATGCTTTTTTAATGACAATCTATACATGAGACTGGAAGAATGGACAACAAAAAAGGAAAGAGGGACAGATGGACTTGAGGGACATTTGGTAGGTATGGTTTTCTCAGCAATAATCCCATATAGTACATTTAGTAATGATTAATACATGAATGCCAGCACTAAAAGTATCACAATCTGATGTGTAACAAAGTGTGTAATGATATAATATAAATAACCACTGTGTATAACTTTAGCCTTTAAAAAAAATGTAAGTTAAAATTATTGAGAAGAAAATATGATGTCCAACTGCGCTGTAGTCAATTTTAAGTAAATTTGGAATTAAACATTTATACTTTAAGGAAATTAATGAACAATATCAAATGATTTCTAATTAACAGTAATTGCAAATATAATTGCATTGGTAGGAAAAAATGCATTTATAATAAGTTTGTTGAATTTGAGCAAATGGTTATATGCTTTTCGATTTGTTTGTTTTCATTATAATAACGAAAACTCAGTTGGAAATGAAAAATCCTCTCTTGTGACAGCAAAAAGTAATTATTATACTCAGTAGTGTATACAAATTATAGAAGTAGTGTGGTTTGATCATTACCTATGTTTGATCATACCTATGGTGTACTGCGACAGGCATTTTCTATGGGATTTATTTAACATTTTTACTTGTCATCTTGCAAGGGGAAATATGGGGCTTGATTTACTAAAGGCAAATAGACTGCACTTTGCAATCTTCAGTTGCCCTCTGCAAGTGCAGTTACTCCAGAGCTTAGTAAATGAGGTAAGGCTTCATTTTGCAAAGAGTACCCAATCATGTGCAAGGAAAAAATAGCATTTTTGCTTGCTCATGATTGGATGATAGAAGTCAAGTCAGCAGAGTTTCTGCTCATTTACTAGGCTCTAGAGCAACTGTGCTTGTAGAGTGCAACTGCACTTTGCAAAGTGCACAGCCTTTTTGCCTTTAGTAAATCAACCCCTAGGTGTTCCTTTTTACATTTTTTTTTACAATGAACAATATGTGGTTTCCTGTGTGGGGGAGGTATTTTCTGGTTTCTGGCCCGGAGAGGCCCTTACTTTGTAGAGATTTACACTTACTTCCTTTTGTGTCTTAAGCCGGATACACACTAACCAATTTTCTGCAGATTGTTTCCTTCAGATTTACCAAAACCATATAACATGAGGTCAAACCTTAGGAGTTTCAATTTGTATGTAATCAGACAGGCCCTTGCACTACATGGCAATTCTGAAGGAAATCTGACAACAAAAGTTGGATAGTGTGTATGGGGTCTTAGGCTCCATGCGCACTGGGCTTAAAAAAAAACATCTGTTCTCTTGGGAGTAAAAAACTTTCATATAGAGCATTTTGTGTACAAAGTTTAGATGAGTTTATGAGAGTTTTACATTTTTACTGCCAATAAGCTCCAATCAGAGACACGAACCAGTTTTTTTTTCCTGCCTCTAAATTTTGAGCTCAAAATATGCCTGTAATCGTCATAATGTGCATGGACACATAGGATAACATTGAGCTGCTTCTACGGGCAGAACACAAAACTCCAGTAGAAGCAACATTTTTTAAGCCAGTGTGCATGGAGCCTCAAGGTTCCTGGAAATCTCCTCAATGAGACTCAAATTTGTGTATATAAAGTTTTGAGTTTAGGTATGGTATAGGCTTGCAAATTTCAAGTTCCATAAAACTCGAATTTGGTAACACCCATCATGCCTCTAGACAACATATTATTGGCCATTGGAACAATTTGAAAATATTCTTTTGCTGTTACCAACTTATGTCATACATTGGCAGAAGTGAGGTTGTTACACATACTAAAAGCTGCTAAAGCAGGTGAAAGTGCGTGTGTACTTGTCAGGCCAACTGTTGGCTTTCTGGTGAACGTGCACTGAGATGTTTCTGATGCATTTACAACTTGTTTACTCTATTTTTGAGTGCACTTTTGTTGCACTGCATTGAGCTGCAATATCCTGTGGTGTGCCATGTGATTATTTCCTCCCGTGACATAATGTCCTTCATGACTGCTGATTGAGTGTAGTGCAGAAAAATAATATTATGGCAAGATGGTGTCAGGAAGGGGAACCATTTTTCTATTTGTTAAACAATATTGCATTGCAGTGGGATGTACTGTATAATGTGCATCATTTTAGCAGAACTGCATGCAGCTATAGCCAGGTGCTGGAAAACAGAAACATGGAGAAGGAGACATTTCCCTCTTTACAACCAGTTTACTTCCACTTTCTGCTGTTATGCTGAATGTTGTGTTGCACTATTCCCTCCAGTCATCAGAGGGAGAACTATAGCCAAGAAAGCCTAAAGACTTTTATGCAGAACACTGAGGAGCATGGGAATTTTAGTCTGAAATAGCAATCACAGAATGGGGCCTATGAATATTTACAATACAGTTCACAGAAGAAATTGCGAAGGAAGGGGAGTGATGGAACAGCTTATACCAGATTGCACTGGAAACCTTTTCCTATTTGCAGCGTGGAAGCCAAGGTTTGTCCGTGTGCACGTGGTCCTGGTGCACATGGATCATCCACAGGGCGAGTGGCTGAATCCAGAGACTCAGATCTGGGAAAGGAGACACCCGGGGCAGCACAGACTGCAGCGACTGCATCCACACTGTTGCCGCAGGGAGACCAGAGCATCCTTTTTCTCTGTGTTTCCCACTGCTGAATCTCCAGAGGCATTCTGTGAAAATACTGCCCCCCTTTCTACAGCGAGAGGTCACCACATCTTCCTGGGGATGGTAGAGAGGGCAATTTACCCATTGCTGATACTGTTAGTAGGGACTTACCCAATCCATACCGCACTCTATACTTAACTTATTCCAAACCTAGACTGCACCTATATTAACCCTTATACTGCAATATACCAAACCTTTACCACCTCTAAACCACATCTACCTTGCACCTGTGCCGAGACTATACCATAGCTATAATGTATCTGTACTGCATGCAGGTTAACTGGGACTGTAGTTAAAGTAAATTGTCACCTTATGCCTAGTTCCTAACCATATTGTGGGACAATATATTAAGTTTGCCTTTACTACCTGGTTTGGTGCCTGTTTCTTTGATATAGCCCTACTACTTGCTACTAAGTATTATTTTTAGTGATTTCCTGCAATATTGTATGTTTCTACTCTCAATCTCGTGTGTTAGAGGGGCTGAAGTTTTTTTGAAAAGGTCAATGCAAAGAACAGGGAACCCATCCTAATCAGCGGCACCTATGGGGGGGGGGGGGGGGGGTAGCACTACATGTAATTTTAGCGCAACGTCTGCATGCATCAATTTAGTGCAACGCAAGGCACCTCAGCACATGGGTGTAAACAAAACCATTTGCTGCCAATGTTATTTTGATTTTGCATTTTGGTTGCATTGGGCAACATTGTCTAATGCACCATAATGGCTCTGGTGTGCACTTGGTGCTTGGATTAGTTTGCTTTTATAGGCTTTGTTTCCTTTAGTTTTACCTGGTGATCTAGCCAGTAACACACTTTCTGCCTTAGGGTGTCTTGACTCAAGACAGAGAATCAACAGAGACACATTCGGACAGCAGCATTGTCAGTCTGTGGAGAAATGTTAGCTAGACCAGGGTCTCCAAACTTTCTAAACAAAGGGCCACTTTACAGTCCTTCAAACTTTAGGGGGGCTGGACTGTGGGCAGGGGGAGAAGAAAGTGCTCTGGTGTCAGTGGAAGTAACAGTGTACCATCATTGGTGTGAGTGGGTGGAATAGCACTCCATCATTGTTGTCAGTTTTAGGAATGGTACCCCATCATTGGTGTCAATGGGAGGAATGGTGCCCCATCATTGTTGTCAGTGGGAGCAATAGTACCCCATCATTTTTGTCAGTGGGAGGAATAGTGCCCCATCATTGGCGTCAGTAGGTGAAATAGTGCCCCATCATTGGTATCAGTGGGAGGAATGGTGCCCCATCATTTTTATCAGTGGGAAGACTAGTACTCCATCATTGGTATCAGTGGGAGGAATAGTGCCCCATCATTGGCGTCAGTAGGAGGAATAGTGCCCCATATTTGGTATCAGTGGGAGGAATAGTGCCCCATCATTGGTGTCAGTGGGAGGAATAGTGCCCCATTATTGGTGTCCGTGAGAGGAATAGTGCCCCATCATTGGTATCAGTGGGAGGAATGGTGCCCCATAATTGGTATTGGTGGAAGGAATAGTGTCCCATCGTTGGTGTCAGTGAGAGGGCTAGTGCCCCATTGTTGGTGTTGGTGGCAGGAACTATGCCCCGCGATTGCTGACAGTAGGGGGAGATAATGCTCCAAGGGCCAGATAAAAGCAAGAAAAGGGCCGCATCTGGCCCTTTTTGTAGACCACTGGAGTAGACTAACAATGTAAAGCCAAACTCCAGCTGTCACATGTTAGTTTTAATCTTTGTATTGATAGTTTGAAAATCAAACAACAGTAGAAAGAAAAAAAAGGAGAATAACAATTTGATAGAATAGCACATAAAATGATATTACATGCTAAATATATTCCTGGTTCCAAATAGGCTAATAGAGTCCACATTGAGTTTGACATTATTTGGAATATAGCCAAAAAGCCTTAAAAGACAAAGTAGTCCTTGTACTGCAGTAGTCAAAGAGAGTACAAATCACACTTACATTTTTTAGCAGCTGCATAATACTATTCCCTGGGGTAAAGGGTAGGTATACCTTGCACAAACTGCTTCACAAGAATGTATGGCTAAACCAAACCTATGAGCATGCAACTGGCCACTATTTACCCTCAGGTGGGTTTGAAGTGCATGAGGTGCACTACTGAAACTGCCTGCCACCTCCTGGCACATGGTATGGTCTTGCCCCCTGTTTCATCCCTACTGGGAGTTGGTGGTTGATACTCTAAGCAACCTTTGTGAAGTTACACTGCCCCTGCACCCTCTTGTTTTGCTATTGAGTTATATGGAAGACATTGAGGGTGATAGGTACATTAAAAGAGAAGTATGGGTTTCTGTTTTTTTTTCCCCCATTATACTTACCTAGGTGGATGTGGCATTGGTCCGATGCTGCATCTATCCCCGGCGCTTCTACACTGAGAACCGAGCAATCAAACACCGCCGATGGCTCGGTTCTCACAGATCCCCAAGCGGAGAGCTGCTGGCTATCAATCAGCAGCTCTCCTGTCAGGGACTGGAGATGTAATTAAGATGATTTATTAATATGATAAATGAATAATAAGAAAATGCACCTCCGATATAGTGAATGGTGAAAAAACAACCAGTAAATAACCGCAGAATGGAAGGCATCAGGCTGCAGGATCAGAGTCCAGGACATGAGACTGGGAACAGGCTACAGGATCGCGGGTCAGGGGCACAAGGAGGAAATACCAAGGCACAGCATAATAGTATTTCCCAGGTTAAATACGCTTCCTGCAATCAGCATCAGGGGATTCCTGATTGCAGGGGAAGACGTCAGCTCCTGATTGCCTAGAGACACCCGCTGGTGGATACCGGAGCTGCAGCATATAGGTCTGGGAGAAACAGTGCCACCAGCATGTGAAAACATTGACAGTACCCCCCCTCGAAGGAGCGACCTCCAGACGCTCCAACCGGCCATAGCTGAAAAAAAAATCCACAAAGAAAATGTCTTATAAGCCCAAGGGGTGCCAGGTTTCAAATAAGAGGCCCTGCTGCCAAGGTCCAAAAAGGAGGCAGGTATTCCACCACCTGGGTCTGGTAACTGGTTAGGTACCCCAACGGCCAGATCTGTAGAGACATAGGACATTTTATCCCTCCAAACTGTAGGCATCCCAATGCTGGGGTACCATGGGTCATTTGTAAACTTAGCCCTGGGGTCATGTGACAACACCGAACCTCTGATACGGGAATGTCTGGTTACAATCGTGTAGCTTGCCTGATCTCCAGGACTTGTTCCACACTTCAACGGCCATCTAGGTTTCCCCAAGGCACTGGTTACCCGACACGGGTCCCCTAATGCACCTGGAGTCATGGCAACCGCATCCAGTTTGTAACAAGGCACAAATGGTGCTCTACCACTCCCCTGGAGCTCACCACTACCAAGGTTGTGAAGGTAAATGTGGCTACCAACTGCAAAGGTGTCCGGACCACCAGGCTTTGGTAATGTTTTGTAGGAGGGACCCAATCGAGGCAATTGAGAAAAGAGCCTTAGGCACATCAGGCTGGGCAGTGGGCAGAGGCACATCCATCTGGGCAGCGGCAGAAGCACATCCGGCTTGGCAGTGGGCAGAGGCACATCAGGCTGAGCAGCGGGCAGAGGCACATCAGGCTGGGCAGCAGGCAGAGGAACATCAGGGTGGGCATCTGGCAGAGGCACATCAGGCTGGGCAGCAGGCAGAGGAACATCAGGATGGGCAGCAGGCAGAGGCACATCAGGGTGGGCAGCTGGCAGAGACACATCCGGCTGGGCAGTGGGCAGAGGCACACCAGGCAGGGCAGCGGGCAGAGGCCCATCAGGCTGGGCAGCGGGCAGAGGCACATCAGGCTCGGCAGCAGGCACCAGATCAGTAGTCACCAAATCAGCAGGCATCAGGTCATAAGGCTGGACAGTGGGCACCAGAACAGAAGGCTGGACAGCGGGCACTGTAAAAGTAGGCCTGACAGTGGGCACCATAACAGCAGGCTTGACAGCAGGCACTGTAACAGCAGGTTGGACAGCAGGCACCATAACAGGCTTGACAGAGGGCACAGGGAACAGGATCAGCAGACTGGACAGGCTAGACAGTGGGCACAGGATCAGCAGGCTGGACAATGGGCACAAGATCAGCAGGCTGGACAGTGGGCACAGGATCAGCAAGCCGGACAGTGGGCACAGGATCAGCAGGCTGCACAGTGGGCACAGGATCAGCAGGTTGGACAGTGCGCACAGGATCAGCAGGCTGGATAGCGGGGTCCGGATCAGCAGGCTGGATAGCATGTTCAGGTCTGTCAGAAGCAGGCCAAACCCTATTGGCACTAGTGGAGGTAGACTGGAGCAGATTGGCTGGTGTGGAGGCAGACTGGAGCAGATTGGCTGGTGTGAAGGCAGACTGGGGTAAATTGGCTGGTGTGGAGGCAGGCTTGAGTAGATTGGCTGGAGTGGAGGCATACTGGAACAGATTGGTTGGTGTAGAAGGAGACTGGAACAGATCGGCTGGTGTAGAAGCAGACTGGAACAGATCGGCTGGTGTGGAGGTAGACTGAAACAGATTGCCTGGTGTGGAGACAGACTGGAACAGATCGGCTTGGGTAGAAACAGACTGGTACAGATCGGCTGGTGTAGAGGCAGACTGGAGAAAATTGGCTGGTGTGGAGGCAGGCTTGAGTAGATTGGCTGGAGTGGAGGCATACTGGAACAGATCGGCTGGTGTGGAAGCAGACAGGAGCAGATCAGCTGGTGTAGAAGCAGACTGGAACAGATCAGTTGTTGTGGAGGCAGACTGGAACAGATCGGCTGGTGTGGAGGTAGACTGAAACAGATTGCCTGGTGTGGAGGCAGACTGGAGCAGATCGGCTGGTGTGGAGGTAGACTGAAACAGATTGCCTGGTGTGGAGGCAGACTGGAACAGATCGGCTAGGGTAGAAGCAGACTGGTACAGATTGGCTGGTGTAGAGGCAGACTGGAGCAAATTGGCTGGTGTGGAGGCAGGCTTGAGTAGATTAGCTGGAGTGGAGGCATACTGGAACAGATTGGCTGGTGTGGAAGCAGACTGGATCAGATCAGCTGGTGTAGAAGCAGACTGGAACAGATTGGTTGGTGTAGAAGCAGACTGGAACAGATCGGCTGGTGTGCAGGCAGACTGGAACAAATTGGCTGGTGTAGAGGCAGACTGGAACAAATTGGCTGTTATGGAGGCAGACAGGAACAGATTGGCTGGTCTAGAGCCGGTTTGGAGGCAGGCTTGAGTAGGTTGGCTGGAGTGGAGGCATACCAGAACAGATCTGCTTTTGTGGAGGCAGACTGGAATAGATTGGCTGGTGTAAAGGCAGACTGGAACAGATTGACTGGTGTAGAGGCAGACTGAAGTAGACCGGCTGGTGTGGAGGCAGACTGGAGCAGATCGGCTGGCCTGGAGGCAGACTGGAACAGATCGGTTGGTGTGGAGGTAGACTGGAACAGATCGGTTGGTGTGGAAGCAGTATTGGATAGTGGCTGGATTGTGCGGGTTAGGAAAAACTTAAATTTCTTCTTCGGTTTAACTACTGAAGTTCTGTAAGTGACTGCGGGGCTGTAAGTAGGGGGTACAGCTGATGGAAGTGTATGGCTGGAGTATGGTAAGAAAGAGGGAGCAGTTGCTAAGGGGGGTCTTTGTGAGATTGTTGCAGGCAGTGGAGAAGAGGTAGGTGGGTTAAAGGCAGAGTAGGTGCAGCAGGTGGAAACGGGGTACTGATATTTGGTTGGTAGCAGAGTATATTGGGTTGTGACTGTGGTTGCTGTAGGTGAAGGAGAGAGAGACCTTTGAGCAGGTAGGTCTCTGGCAGCAGGAATGGGTTGGTGCAAGCTGACTGGGGCTGAATGCAACATATCTGACCATGCCTGTAGTGTTACTACACTCCTCTAACACCTGTTGAGAGCTTGCTGAGTAATGCTCAAATAAATAAGCTGAGTCATCTTCTAATAACCAACCTAGTGATTCTACCTGAGCCTTACTGAAGGGAGGACTAAAATCACCACTCCCCTTAGGAATACTGGACAAAGCCAACTCTGCACAAATCTGAATCAATGGCTGAACATCTCCAAACAACATACTGCCCTGATCAACTAGGGAATGAGCAAGATGGTTACATTCTAACAGTTGATCACTGGTCCACTCCTTCAATGTCTGGTGGCAATATTCATTATCCTCTGTCACCAGCAGAGAAAAATAAATAACTTCCTCCGGATGCATGTTACCACAAACGGCAAAACCAAGATGGCTTCTCTGTGCAGCCACTTCAGGTCAGGACTGGCCTTGGTATTATGTCAAGGACTGGTGTGACCAGAAATGTGTGGACTGCAACCGAGTGTACTAAACACAGGTAAAATGTAATTTAGATGATTTACTAATATGATAAATGAATAATAAGAAAATGCACCTCCAATATAGTGAATGGTGAAAAGACAACCAGTAAATAACCAACAGTGATAAACACAATAAATGATGGACTACATACAATATATACAGCATAGGGGATAACCAAATCGTAGTCGTATCAGAGCCAGGGTCATACACAGGTGATCAAGCAGGGGGAATCTGGGAACAGACAGGACAGGGAGACAGGAGACAGACTGAGCAGAATGGAAGGGATCAGGCTGCAGGATCAGAGTCCAGGACATGAGACAGGGAACAGGCTACAGGAACACAGGATCGCAGGAAATACCAAGGCACAACATCATAATATTTCCCAGGTTAAATAAGCTTCCTGCTATCAGCATCAGGTAATGCCTGATTGCAGGGGAAGACGTCAGCTACTGATTGCCTAGAGATACCCCCTGGTGGACACGGGAACTGCAGCCTATAGGTCTGGGAGAAACAGTGCCACCAGCAGGTGAAAACATTTCCTGACATCTCCTCTCTGCTCCTCCATGCTCACGGGAACGTGAGTTGTAGAGGGGCAGGGATTACCGGTCTCAGGCTCTCAGTGGCTCGCTGAGAGGCTGAGACGGCTGTCGGTCCAGGCACCTGGTGGATCCCAACTCTTGAAGTCGTGATGATGCGGTGCCTGTCCCGACTCCTGTGACGTCAGCAGAGAGGGGACTTTAGTCCCCTTTCTGCTGAAAATGGGTCACAGGAGTGCAAAACAAATTGCACTCCTGTGACCCATAGGAGAAGTATGGCCAAACGAGCTCAGGCCATACTTCTCCTTTAAGCTCTTTCTTACTTATACTTTGTTTTATGCGAGAAGGGAAATTTTGTTGCAGTGGAAATCCACCGACCCTCCTACTCATGCTTCCTGGCGGAAGGCAGTTAATTCAGTTTTGCCATTATATAAGATAACATATGAGAGCAGAAATTGTCTGATAAGATATGGATATGGACCATGCATATGGTCAGGATACCTAGGTTGATGCTTTTTGGTGTCATTTCCTTTGGCCCACTCCCCTTCTTTTCCTGTTTCCCATCCTTGATGTACCCCCCCATAGTCCTGTTTCCCCAGTCCCCCTCTCTTCCGCCCCACCCCCCACTCTTGTTCTTCCTTGTCTCAACCCTTCTTTGACAATAAGTTAGGGCTACTAACTCCTCAGGGGTATTATGTCTTTATATTATGTTTTTGCTATGCTTCTGTTCTATTGTATTGTATGCCTTTTATGACTACTCTGTGGATTTGCTGTACCACTCATGTAATGTCCTTACCATTAAATGTTTTTGGTTGTATTGTAAACCTGGCTTATAAAAGTTTCTGTCAAGGGGGGCATGGTCTGAGATGGCTGCCTGATCCAAGCTCTCCTGCGCCACGGAGCTCCATAAAGCTAAAACAGGGTTCTTTCACCCCTCAAAAGCAACCAGCAAGATGGGTAAGAACGACCACAACGCACAGCAGTCCTGGAACCCCAAAGATCCACTCCCCCAAGCCTCAGGGAACATTCCAGCGATGTTCCGGATGGCGGGGGGAGAAGGCCACACAGCCTCCGAGATGGATTTTGAGACTGCAGCCGGACCGCACACACAAGCATCGGCGCAACATAACACACCGCCCCCTTCCAGCTCAGCAGTCCAACCACTAAACCTAGGAGACCTGAAGGCAGTGGCTACTGATATAAAAGCCACCCTAATGGCAGCAATATCGGACCTTAAAGCCTACATGCACGTAGTCTCCATGCGGATGGGTGCGGTGGAGCAGACAACAGCCCGCCATGCTGACGACATTCGACAGATACAAAAATCTTCAGATCTAAACCTCTCTCATATCATCGACATACACAGACACCTTGAGGATTTAGACAATCATGGCCGATGCCACAACATATGTATAAGAGGGGTGCCTGAGTCTATTGAACAACATCAAATAGAGCAGACAGTGGCAGGGATCTTAAATGACTTGTTGGAGAGACCAGTGGATTCCCCCATAGAAATGGAGAGAATCCATAGAGCACTAAGACCAAGGGGACGTAAGACTGACCCACCCAGAGATATCATTTGTTGCCTAGTAAACTTCCCCTAAAAGAGGTTATACTTAGAAAAGCACGAGACCGCAACAGAGTACAGTTTAATGGCAATGAAACGATCACATTTAACCATAGAAGAGCTTTACGCCCCCTGCTGGAACAACTGTGCACTAGAGGAATACCCTACAGGTGGAAATTTCCCTTCTGTCTTTCAGCAACATGGAGAGGTCAATCCGCCCACCTCCGCACACCAGATGATCTGCAAACGTTCTGCAACACCCTTAATATACCATTCACGGAAGTTCCCGATTGGTATAGCACGTTCTCGATTTCCGAAGCCTGGATCGAAGTCGCCAATGGCAGCACTCCGAGAGCCCAGAGACACTGAGGTAGAAGACGCAGGAATTCATCACACTCACCATCCCTAAACCCAAATTGTAGAGAGGATATTCGGAGAGGCCCAGCATCCTCACCTCCTCGCAGAAGAGACCGCATAGACAACTAAAATGACTGCCCGCCCAGAGGCCAAAACAGAACCCGATGCTCTGTCTTCCACCAGATAAATGCCATTTCTTGACTCCTTTGTTACAACCATGTGGAAACACCTGACCTGGATTCCACCAACTTTCAAGGTACCCCTACTATTATCTGGCTAACTATACTTCCACTTCAGTTTACTACGACACTTAAACACTTGCAATTCTTGCACTACCGCTGTAACAAGTGCTGCCTCCATTTGATCAGCCTAACTGCACTGAAGGGGAGTACTCTACCTATATAAAGTGAAATACCCCGATCTCTGACTAGACAATTGTAAATTTCTTGTATATGATACCATCTGGATTATCCCTTTTGGGATTTTGCTCAAAACTTTTTCGAACCTTCTGTTATATCCTACAGTAACATATTTCAAAAGAAATGAGAAGGTCCTTTATGACCCACTGGTATTATAACATTCCAACAAAATATACACTTAATGCCAGGGTTTTCTTCCACTTAAAGAGGATCCTACCCTCTAATAGCATTATATACAGGGAGTGCAGAATTATTAGGCAAGTTGTATTTTTGAGGAATAATTTTATTATTGAACAACAACCATGTTCTCAATGATTCCAAAAACTCATTAATATCAAAGCTGAATATTTTTGGAAGTAGTTTTTAGTTTGTTTTTAGTTGTAGCTATTTTAGGAGGATATCTGTGTGTGCAGGTGACTATTACTGTGCATAATTATTAGGCAACTTAACAAAAAACAAATATATACCCATTTCAATTATTTATTTTCAGCAGTGAAACCAATATAACATCTCAAAATTCACAAATATACATTTCTGACATTCAAAAACAAAACAAAAACAAATCAGTGACCAATATAGCCACCTTTCTTTGCAAGGACACTCAAAAGCCTGCCATCCATGGATTCTGTCAGCGTTTTGATCTGTTCACCATC